>VKOC01024292.1:0-42777 GCA_009364415.1 Spea multiplicata | reverse complement strand
GTAATATAACCCCCAGCCCTGAATACAGTAATAACCCCCAGTGCTGTATACGGTAATAACTTTGATCTTATTGTGTTGCAATAAACCCTCTTTATCTGCAGACCTGGAGGTGCCATTGTTTTCAGTCATGTGATATTTTGGGTGACTTTCCGGTCTCAAGCATCACAGAGACCTGACGCTTTACGGCAATGCTAAAGAAGTCCGTTCCTCCATAGACTTTCATCAGTGTCCGGCTGGATGAATAAGACTGAGCAATTCTATTGTTCCCCACAGACTGTATGATAAGGAGTCGGGGGGTTGTCTAGTAGATTGGGGCGCAGATAACAGCGAGAACATATAGGCCAGCGCGAGACAATGTACAAAATGTCACTGTATTTGGAATAATGTTTGTTACCCCATTAGTAAAGAGGAGAATTAGACGTGTTTCTCGGGTACATGACCTTGGAAGGTAGAGATCTGTTATTGGACGTGCGTCCTATCGCCGGCAGATAAGCTGCCAATCACATGTGTTAACACACGCGGCAGATCGATGGCAGCCGTATCATCCGCCAGCGAGAGTCCCCGGTGACCGCTTTGCAGGAGAGAGCCGAGGTATTATCACCAGCTGCTCTGCCGTATGTCTCATTACTCCCTGATTTCTACCACGGATTCATTCAAACAATAATAAGCCGGAAAATAGAAAAAAATCAAACGGTATTAATTCATATAAAATCAGTAAGTGAGAGACAGATGGTGAATAGAACGACGGCGAAAAGGAAACCAAACTTTAATCTTTAATCCCGCAGAGTCCTATATCCTTATGCTGCGTAATTACAGGGACTAAAGGGTTAAACAATGAAGCACTAATAAACCTAATAACTATCTGTGATACATTTCCCACGAGACCAACAAAGAGACGCTTTCTGTTTAGCGAGGGATGACGGCCCCCTGGAGTGTTAGTCTGGGGTCTCCTCTCCACGTATGTGTTCTGAACATGTGATATGAATTCCCTCGCTGTGTTAGCCACTTCTGCTGGGAGGCTGTTCCGCTTATCTACCACCCTCTCAGTAAAGTAAAGCTTCCTTACATTTAATCTGTATGGGACCCCTGGCTCGTATGTTCTTTCATGGCCCCCGGCCTGCTCCTCGCTTGCTGGTCTGTACTGGTACAGAAATGGGACACAGAACTCCTTGCTACACCCCAGGTTTTATGGTCATGTTTGGGGATTCATCCCAAGTACCCCGGATCTACACGGCGCCGGTAGACGTTGGCCTGATTGCTACCTGCGCTGCGGGACGTTTGTCTTCTCATCTAAAAGCTCCAGCCCTTGCCCGGGCGCCCGGTGCCTAAAGTTAAAGAGGTCCTTTCTCCTTCCGTTTTGTTACCGTTTATCGCGCATGGGATTGCAGCCAAAATCCAATCTACCGAGAGCAGCCCAGACGCTGCAGTCAGAGACAGAAGAGGATCCTCCACAGCCTCGGACATCCATGGGCTGCCACCTTTTCATCCTACAGCTCCATACACAGCAGAGAGAGAGCACGAGGGCCGAATAACGGAATAAATCATCATTCCCTTCCATTTAGGAAAAAAGTGAACTTTCTCCCAAATTTCCTTTACACACCCGGCTTCAGAAATATGAGATTTTAGCAAAATACAAATTTCCTGTTTGCTGCTGCGAGCGGCGTCTCCGACGTCTTCTCTTTCCTGCCTCCCGCGACTCGAGGAAATTTCAAACATCGATCTCCGCTGTGACGTGAGGAGCAGAAGGTCCTTCCTCACGGCCATGAGTGAGTTTTCTGGATAGGGGTAGAATTACCGGGGCTTGGGGTCAGACCTCGAGCTCACGGAAAGTCAGTCCCAGTCACTTTCGTAGCGTATATATCGTGAATCTGGAGATAAACCCACAGGCGCCATCACCCTACAAACAGAAGCCAACGTGGGATCTATAAATAGATAAATAATATGTGGAATTTCGTAAGAATCTTAGGATTTGGCTACATTTCTGTAAAAATGTAGCACATCTTCGAACTTTCCGAAAAGTAATGTTATACTGCTCAACCTCATCAAAAAATTCAGAGGGAGGATATCCATGTAGCCCCTGCAGTTATAACATATATTATATATATAGATATATGTGGGTGCAAGCATACCCTCCTACCCTATTTACTCCAATGATCACTCCCGATGTTGCTTAGAAATGGCCTGGGCTACAATCACCGGTATCGGACTCATTCTCATTCATTTAATTCTTCCACACCCAGAGACGTAGCACAGGAGATGCTTTAATTATGTAATAGCTTAATAGATTGCAAGCTCCTAGGAGCCACGGCCTCTCACCTCCTTCTGTACCATGTGTCAATCTTATTGTCAAACTGCGTCACACCACCTTTCCTGTTACTGTCCCTCCTACAGCGCTCCGGTATCTGCTGGTGCTCTGTAATTAAATGCCTGTTACATTGAATCATATAAGTGCCTGAGGATACATTAGGATATTTATAGATGATTTATATACATGTACCTAGTTCTATACTCTACCCCTTCCCAGCATACAGAGGGTTAAGCTCCCTTTTTTTGGGCCGTTTCGCTGACATGTGTGTTTCTGACACGTGTAGATATGTCAGCATTTACAGACAGAATGTCTGCTTCATAAATAAACATGCGCAGAAAGGCCGGGGCTCTGGATCATTTGTTTGAGAGGAAGAGACCGTCCTTAATCAGCGCTCTTATTTATTTAGAGACGTTCCAGAAACTTATTAAAGACATCTGGAAGGCTCCGGGAAATGTACGCGGCGGAGGCTCATTCATCGGCTTCGCATTTGGTGTCACTGAATTAGTATCATCAGCATTCAGAGACTTCTCGGGGTCTCTCCCGACACGCGGAGCGCGGAGCAGAAATATTTATTTCATGGACTGGCGTGGGAATTAAAAATGGCGGCAGGGCTAATGTAAAAGTTCACTGAATGTCAAAGGCAAGACGTTTCGTATTTTACCGCTTGCGGCCCCATAAACTATACTAGAGCGGGTAATAAAAACATGGAGAATCTCCTAAAAGCCTTCTAGACCTCCGCCGATACAGCGTGTGAAGAGTTAAAGTAAAATGTCCGACCCGGGGGTCTTCTCTGCTGATTTCGGTCATGTTGAATTTACAGAAGAATTCCTGAGGTTTTTGCTTTAACTTTGGGCTGAAACCAGAACTGCGCTAAATACAATAACTTTATTTTTCTCCATCAATAAAACATTTTTATTTTCTTTATTAACTAAAATAATTGTATTTTTGGCTTTTGATGACTTTTTAGATATTTTTATATCAATTCTTTAATATTTTTATTTTTGATGCATCCTCTGCACCCCCCGGATGTCTCTTTTTGTCCCCGTTTTTTTGCCGATGAGCTGTGACTGATTAGGTTTGTTTCAGCTGTGACATCACAGGAACATTGAAACTGCAATAAGGAACTAGAGTCAGGTGATGAAGAAATAACAATGACGTACTCACACCATCGAAGGACTTTTCCGCCGCGTTTCCGCCAATGATAATATAATAATAATATTTTGGTTTGAATTCGCGTCTTTTGGGGGTTTCTCGGGCAGACGTGCATTAAGACGGTGGATCTGCATTTTCCTTTGAAATGTTCTGTTTCTGCAACAAACTCAAACGGCTGGAAAGATTGAATCTCTTTGACGTTTTTATTGCCAAAAAAAAAGCGAGCGGCCTGGATTTAATTTCCTGGAGCTTACGGCGAGACCCTCGCTCGATTTGCTAATATTCCGCCCTAATACCTCGATGCTCTAAAGCCTCCTCATTCACACGTAAGGGGTAATTGCAACACCAAACTATTACCTTTTCCCCCAGAAACCATTCCTCGGTTAAACCAGCCAAGCAGCTTCGGAATGAAACGGTTATCCGGCGGTTACCCAAATCCGGAGACTACGGTCTTATTAACAAAATGAAGGAAGGCGAGGGAGTCATGGAGGGGTAATTTGGTGAAGCGCAGGGTAAAAAGACCTTTGGAATTTCTTTCCATGGCTAAAGAAAAAACATTTGGTTTCAATGACCCCCATTTTTTAATGGACCAATGAAGAATGTATTAACCCATAATTCTCCACAACCCCCTGTGCCCTCAGCGTGCATGCAAGTACATTACCCCCTGGTGGCAGCACTGAACCCGGAGGTAATCTGCCCCGTGGCGATTATAGTTGGTACCCAGAGGGGAAATGATGTCACAAAAGTAAAGCAGGTTCAAAGACCTGAAGTTTTCAATGTTTTCCAGGAGATCACATGATACAGAAATGGGATTTTGACATCATCGGTGATCAGGTGTTGGGGGACTTGCGGAGAATGTAAATATTTGGTTAAACTGGATCGAAATTTAGAATTTTGGTAAAATGGGTCTCTGTGAACCTCAAAAGGGAGGAGAACATGGGGGTCCTAGCGTGGCTGACCCCCCCCCAGGGGTATTAAAGATCCCAGGTATCTGGAAATGCCCCTGATGCCATGTAATCCCTTCTCTTGTTCTCTTAATGGATAAAACATCAACAACTTTCTGGAAAAGCGAATCTCAAACTTTTCTTTCCATGTCATGCAGAACGCATCGTTTATTGCTTTATAAACCCCCCCTCTCTTCCACCTCGCATCCAGTTTCTGGCCCCTCGGCGCTCGTCTGCAGAGCTTATTAACAAACCCGCATAAAACACGATTCGATAAGAGTGACAATTTGCACATTTCCCGTTTCGGGATCTCTGATTGGGGGGCCGTTCCATGTTTTTTCTTCCTTATTCCCGATGCGTTTCGCGTCTGTCAGATCTTAGTCATCGGATTCCGGTCCTCTTTATAATTTACTTCGCCTGTGCTTTGTGACCCGTATTTCTGAGACGCAGTCCTGGGGATTTGGGGACTGCTCAGAGCCGGCATGGCTTTGCAATCTGCATGGTAATTACTCGTTTAATGAACTGCGTTACTCCTCCAGGACCCCGGACTCGCTCCTAATTCACTCGCCTTCTGTAGCCTCGTAAACACCGGAAACAAACGTATCAGATGCATTTATTCATATCAGCAATGTCAGACTTCGCAGGACGGCCGTCACCGCATCGGTTGCCGCGGGGGCTAGATGCTGTCGGATGCACAGTTTGCTCCGGGACAGTTGGCATGTATGTTCAGTCACAGCCAAACTCCCACAGATAAAAGACAAGTGAATGGTGAACGGATGTGGTTTCGTTTTGAAGATGTTATTATGCTTTATTAAGCAGGCTCTGGCTGGAATAAAAGATGATGGTCCTGATCTAAAGAGCTTGCAATCTACAGGTTGGGTGACACACACCCATAGGATGGTGCGGGTGGTTTGCTTGCGCTGCCTGGACCAGGAGGTAAAATTGTCCAAATGCCTGGGCATCTTAGATTTGGTAGATCTGAGACTCCCAATATCCACCGAGCCACGTCCAGGGCCGTTCGGATGGATTTGGGCAGGACGAGCCAATGTGACCTGATACAGGGCCGCACACTAAACGCATACTGGGGCAGTTAGGTGGCTGTTTCCATGTTGCCCCTGCAGTCACTCATCATTGCGATGGGCTGTGATAGGGACAGATGGACCTTTAAAGACACCGTCGGTGGTGCGCTTGGTGCTCTGCAGCAGTGCTGTTATGGCCTCCATGTCTCTGTTATTCCATCCCCAGAGAGACATTTTTCACCGGCCCCCGGGAGCCGGGAGTCTGCGTAAAGTCAGAGTTCCCTGCTGTGGCTGGCTGGGATTGCTGTGAGTTGTGGGCAGACGATGCCAACCGCAATCTGCTCACATCACTCAGTATATTGCAAGATGCCTGAAGTGTCATTATATTTCGGATCACAGCCGTTGCTATAGCAACCTGAAAAATGCTGTGTATGCTGGAGACGCCGAGGCTGAGATCCAGAACAGGGGCATATTAATTAAACATGAGAAATAAACGCAATTAAACGGGGGGCTAACGGCACCTCCCCCCACGAGGGGCACCGGGGCAGGTGTAACCCCCTGTACACCGACGCGAGACAGAACTGCCCCCCACCACTCCGCGGCAGATGAAGAGCAAAGTACCTCTTAAAAATGATCCGACTGCAAATAAAATGCATATCAGCCTCTAACGTAAAACGCGCCTCCCTTTATTGGTGAACTCCCAGCCGGGCCGTTACCTTTTATTTACACGTTCAAAGTACTTAAACTCAACGAGTGGCAAAGTCATTCTGAACTCCAGCAGCGATTGCTCCGGCATCCAGAGCCGCAGGGAGGGAGGGAGACGCACAAAAGCAGAGCGTTCCTGGGTGAGTTGGAGAATTCCGGTGGTCAGTCAGTGATGGATGAATAAAATAACCCTGAAAAAACAATGAGCTATCCCTCCTATCACTTGGAATGGTGAAAGGGTGTGATCAGAGGTGTGGCTGGGGGTGGAGCTTCACTGCTACTTTGACCAATGGGCTTCTACCAACACTAGGGCTGTAGAACCCTGTGATACCCTCATGCCCAGAAAACATTCTGAGCTCCTAGGAAAAAGGGGGCATCAGGGGATCAGAAGAGGGACTGGCTAAACTAAACAGGGACACTTGTCAGGCAGGCAGTAAGATGCAGAGAGAAGAGCGAATACAGAACATCGCATCCTGTACATAACAGCAGGGTTTGTAGCTCTTTGACCGACGTGACCCCGAATGCAACATCGTTCATATTTGGCAAATAACAGATCAAGAAAAGAAGTAAATTTATTGGGGTTCAGCTTGAGGATTATTTTACAAAAAACTTAACTTTTATATAATATATATTCGCAAAAAAATTGGTTTTTCTCTTCCCGCCGCACACGTGGTCGGGCATCTATGGGGGTCCCTGATAACGTTACATGGAGAATGTTTCATTCTGCGGGTCACGTGACATCATCATTTATTATCCACTGCCTCATACTTTAGTGGCCACAACTAATTCAAAATCTAACGTTGATTATGATTAGATTGCCAGCTCTTTTGGCTAACAGGGAATGGTGCACCCTTTTGGCGCTTGGTCTGCTGGAGGTAAATGACCGTTATTCGCAGAATATTCCGTTTTTGGACGAACAAAGAGGATCTTATTCGGCCGCCACACATGGAAGGAATCAGCAGACGTTCAGCAGCCATCGCTTATGAAAAGAAGACTTTCTGGAGGAATCATAAAATAAACAGAAAGCGGAGCTCAAACAATCAGCGGGCAGAGAAATAAACATCGCCGAGCGCGGGATGGAGAAACCTCACACCCCGCGCATGTGGGAGCCAGAAAAGCTACTGAATAAGACCATTTTCACACAAGAAATGGGGCTTCGGGACGGAAAATCAATGAGATTTGTTTATAATGATTGGCCGGCGCAGGGAGGTCCCACTGTAGGAAAACAGCCCGTCCGCAATGCCCCCCCCCGCATTATCTGCCACCCCCCCGCATTATCTGCCCTAGCGTGGTTTGGTAGAAGTTAGGGGGACAAATGAAAGAATTCTATTTAGACCACCTTATTACTGCCTGCCCGGCCAGTTTGGGGAATAGAATAAGCGAGACCAATAAGACGAGACTGATTAAGGTTCGAGTCTTTACAGCAGGAGAAACGGGGGCCGACGGGGGCCGATCTGCCTATCAAACCTATAGGAAGCCGAGTCAGGAGCCGGATCTGAGAGGAGTTTTGCTTCCTTTGCCGGTTGTTGCCTGAAACCCAAGTTCTGGACCTTTAATTTCTGCGCAGGAGGAGAGCTTTTCGTACGCAGGAAAAATAAAGCCTGTTTCTCATTTTTAATCTTAGAAGCCCCCAAAAATTCATTTTGTGCGTCCCGTAGCCGGTTCTAGGAACAAACATCCAATTACACAGCCCATAAAGCGCCGGAATATTCCGCGTTACAGAGGCGGGGAGCAGTTTGACCACCAGGTTCCTTAAAACCATTCTGATTAAAAAAAGAAGAAAAAAAAAACAAGAAAATCAACTTCTCTCGAAAAACGAAAGTTTAAGCTCCCGAGGTCGACCGTCTTAATGTGTTTTTTATTTTTTCGATGCTTCGAGGTAAAAGAAGGGGCTTTTTGACAGGTTTTAAATGAGATTTCCGGCAAACATGTATAATTTAATGTTTAGTTCAATTAAACGTGTCAGCGTCTTCATTCGTGTAAATTGCTCCTGCATATTAACGCGGCCATCGTTCCCGGGGACGCAACGAGTTTTAATTACAAAAACTGATAGATTTAGGTCAGGCGACCTGCGCGGGAATAACGAAAATGGGGCATTTAATAGAAAACAAGAGGGTGGGTTTTTCCTACTTTTATCTAATACGACTTTAAACGTGCGCGGGACGGACATACGGCACCGGAATCTAAGACGAGACCAACGACTGATTAAGGTTTGAGTCTTTACAGCAGGAGAAAAGGGCAACTAGACGGGGGGCCGGTGGGGGCCGATCTGCCGGCAGGTTCTGGGTTTTAATTTTTTTATAGATATTTAATTACTGAATTACCAGCCGGTCTCCGTTGTCGAATTTGGAATTGTTGTTTTTGACGAATCAAACGATAGCCGACAGGAAACAGTTTTACGTAAATTGTGTCGAAACACAAGAGTGACCCGGAATTTAAATTCTGTGTAAAATGCAGTAAATCTGCGTTATTTCTACTTTTTTTTGCCCTTTTTTCGGTGTTGCAATCAAACTAAATTTGCTGCTTCTTTTGTTTTTCTTGATTTATAATATAATATAAGAAAGTACATATTTATTCAGCGACCGTAAAAGGTAGAATTTTTTTACTCGCTTTTGGCTTGGAACATAAAGCGCGAGAGAAATGTCCAAATCCGGGAGCGTATTAAGGAGGGAATTAATAATATTATTAGTCGTGTACCCTCTCCTCCCGCTCGTAGGACAAAAAAAACCATTCCGCTGTGAAATATTCCTCCTTGCTTTATGGCGGCGTGCGGGAGAAACGGCGGCGGCGCCGCGGTGGAAGGTTCATTATCTCCGATGCACAATAAACAAAACCCCGCGTCCTGCCGGAATCGCCGCGCTTAATCCCCTTTTTATGTTTTTCACAAGGAAGATAAAACCCTTTTTTTTAGATTTATTCAGTAACGGTTTATATCCTGAACGTATGGAAAAAACCCCGAAATTATTGAACGCGCTGAGAGGCTGGACACGTAAAATATCTCATTTCTTTTGTTCCAAATCTTCAGCGTTTTTGTTCTCTGTGACACTTGAAAATGTCACGGCGTAGAACGGGAGTCGTTCCCCGCAGCGCCTAGACCAATAATTACTTCCTAAAATCGCTATTCCTGAACCCGTCCTGCTGAGTTTCATGAAACGCTCGGCGAGCTCCGCGGAGGATTCTGGGCTAAAGTGTTTAAAATGATCACCTTGAGTGATTCCGATCGAGCTTTAAGGAAGCCCATCATTTAATGAATATATTGGCGGGTCTTCGGGGTGTGTTATGTGATACCGTGTAACAGACGTCTGAAATCCTCCTGGCTGGTGGGGGGATGCCGGGGGGCTCCTGTGTACCCCCAAACACACAGTAAATGCCCAGTATGGGGGCTGTGTGATGCCAGCAGCCGCTTGCCATCATCCTTTAAATAGAACAAAACACATCCGGGGTCCTGAGGGAGTTAATCATCAGATTATGGGCAGAGAGTTATAAAACATGCACAGTTTTCACTGAATTCAAGTGGTCTTAGTCATAAACACCTAGAACTTACTACACATATCGGCCCCATTCGGCCCCCGTCTAATCGCCCGTTTCTCCTGCTGTAAAGACTCAGATCCTTCACTCTGACGTTGGCCCTACATTCATGGCAGTTTATTTAGAAAGAATGATTGTGATGCAATGTTATAAAAGTGGTCACATTCTCATCTCAACCCAATTAACACAGACATTCTATTGGTTGCCATGGTGAGTAAAAAACACTTTTCATACCTTGCACCAGAATCACTTTTTTTTGGAACTTTCTGCTAAATGGATTTCTTTGTGTCTGTAAGGTTCCCGTAGATTAGATGTTCTGTACGGCACTTTCTCCATCAGACCTGGGACCCTCTACGGTGTATTTAGAGAATGTTCTGCCAGGTAGGATGAGATCTCATTCATTAGCAGTTCATTCTACTTAGTAACGAGAAAGCTGGTTTCTTTCCAGGAAAGCTCTGATTAAATGATATCCTACCTCTGCGTGTCGTGATTTAAACACAAATTCCCCATCACACATCAGCTAAGTGACTCGCCTCCGAACGCCAGACTCCCACCATTTCACATTATGGTCTCACCGGCGGAGAGCGGCCAAATCCAAAGGTTCCTTGGCCAAAACTCTCTCGGAGCCGGAATACCGCATGGCTGCTAATGGCCTGCGACACTTTGGCTTCATGCATCAGTCGTGAAACACGGTGACTGCTCTAAACATCCTTCACTCTGACGGTAACGCTTACAGGAACGCTCCCGGCTCGCAGGCGGCGCACAAGCCCAAACCCAGCGGAGAGCAGCATGCGCCGTTAACTTTTACACGCGCTTCATTCCTGCACACGCTATTCCTCATTCCCGCTGCCAGAGAAGTTCCGAGACTCTGAGGGTTTGTGAAACGCGTTCACAGAAACGATCCGTTTCAATAAAATCTAGTTGTTATGTAAAGAAGCTGACCCAGGGGCCAGGGCCACCATCAGGGGGATACAACCAGTACCTGTGTATTGGGCCAGGCCTCCCTGATTTAGCATAGGCCCCTCATTACTTGGTATTGGGCCTTTAAGGTCTGCTAGCCATGTCTGTGACCTTGTGGGCTTTGGGGCCCCTTTCTGGCTCTTTTCCAGATGTTGGGGGCTAGTGGTCTCTTTTTTGGGTGAATTTTGGTGCCTGGTGGCCCCATTGTGACCATGTGACAGGGTGGAGGGATGGGGCAGGGGCCCTTTCCGGGGCCCCAAGATTTCTACCAGGGGCTGCCCCTGTGAGCTGAGCACAGTGCCACCTAGTGGTGAGAATACAACAACCAATGAAAAACCCTAAAAGAAAAATGATGACATCACATTTCACCGACCGAGCGCCTGCAGATTCCGTGGCGCTGTTATAATGAGGGAGAAATAAAAGAAATGATTAATAACATTAAAATAAACAATATATAAAATAAATAATAACATGAGCCGTCAGAACCGATAGAGAAGGAGAATTTATCAAACTTAATTGGGGATTCAATTAACGCCGTCATACAAAAAGTGAGGTTTTTCAACTGAAAATGTAACTTTGTGCACAAGGTCGTTAGGCTGTTACTGTAGAAGTTTATTATATGATATATTCGACAATAAACTATTATTTAACCCTCTCTTTGAGTAGGGAGTTAAATTCCAAAGCGCAGGGTGCGGCCGCTGGGCAGAGGGTTTTTTTTTTGGGGGGGAACCGCACTTTTACTAATGTTTGCAGATTATTTTTACCAAAAGTCCGCAATTTCGCTGAATTTTCATCGAAAAACACCCAGAAAATAGCTTTCCATGCGCATGCCTGACATCACGTAACCCCGCAGCTGGATTCCTCCTTTATGTTACTTACAGGTTTTTCCCCCATAAAGGTCTCTGCCGGGCGTCCGCACAATACCTTCTTTAAACAATCACAATATTGAGCATTATGGCAGCAGAAAATAAACGTTTCCGGCCGGAAAACCATTGTGTTGGACTCTACTCCCCGAATTAAACCCATTTGGGACGGATCATAAAACGCTCCCCGCGGCGGGCTTCAATGGGCCGCCATTGAGGAGGCGAAACCTTGGACCACTTTAAACTTGGTACAAAACCAGCGATTTTATGTAAATTGCATCACGGCGTGGGAGATTCTCTTTCTTTGGCGAAGTAGGATAATTGCTTTTGAGGCTTAGCCTCCTCGTTGCCTGATAATGGATTCTGCGGTAAGTCGTGGAATATTGGACTGAAGAGGCCTTTTTTTGTACATGGAAATGTTGTTGAATAAAGCCGCGCATGCTGTCCTGAGACGCACTTTTACTCCGGTTATAGAAGCGGAATGAGAAATGGGAGAGCTTCACGTATGGATTAAACTCGCCTCCCAAGCCCAAGGTAATTTATTTGTGCCTCTTATAACCGACCTGCTTCCCCTCCGGTGAGAAGACCGTATGACCCCCCCCGGGTGGCTCTTTGTAAATTATCTCCATTCTCAATAAAGAGAAACTTTTCTTTTGTCTATTTGGCTGTTATGCCCCCCCCCTTTCTGCTTTCTTCTGCACCATACGGGAGAAATACCCCCAGAACCCGTCCGCCTGGGCACTTGGGGCAGAACAGCCACTTCCTCAACCATACGCGAACTCTGTTCAGAAACATTGTATTCCTTTAAAATATATTGCATTTCTTGTATCATGATACACATTATCGGGGCTTTTAGGGCTGTAGAACCCTGCGATCCCCTCATACCAGCAAACATTCTGACCTCCTAGAAAAAAGGGGCATAGGGAGGAGAGGGGGATCGGGGAGGAGAGGGGATCGGGGGAGGAGGGGGGCATCGGGGAGAGAGGGGATCGAGGAGGAGAGGGGGATCAGGAGGGAGAGGAGAGAGGGGATCGGGGAGGAGAAGGGGGATCGGGAGGAGAGAGGGAGAGAGGGGATCGGGAGGAGAGGGGGAGGAAGGAGAAGGACATTAGGGGTGGAGAGAGGGGCATCTGGAGGAGAAAGTCCGGTATTGGGGAGGGGAGGAAGGAGGTGGATGGGGACAGCGTGATTTTGGGTACCAGAAAGGCATTGGCCAAAGTAAAACCTAGAGGGTTAGAGAGTAAAAATAATTGGTTAAATCCCATAGTCACAGTTTTGTTGCTTTGTTATTTTTATGTTGTTTTAAGAGTCCGGTTTTCACATATTTCACAACTTTAACTTCTGCTGAAAAATAGTCAAACATTTCACGTGATTTTTTTTTCCACTTAAAAAGCGCCAGTTTTAGGTCATGACACCCACCCCCTTCCAAAGACTTATGAATTCACTTTATTCTATATGCCCTCTATTGAGTATTTGTGTGTTTATTGCTTTTCAGTTAATTATTTTCTGGTCGTTTAATTAAAACAGTAGTTAACAGTTCATTTCCTCTCGCGTCTCGGGAATATATTACAGCAACAATAAAATGACTGTTAGATGACAGAATGTGAAATTAATGACATATAAAAGTCTGTCAGTAAAACAGGGAACACGATGAAATTAATAAAAACGCAAAGCCGCCGCCATCTTATGTTCTAAAGCTGGAATAAGTCGGGTCTACGGGGGGGGGGGCACTTTAGCGTCTATGGCGTTAGTGGCTTCCAACACTTTCTATGATACGGTGTTATCCACGGGGTCGCCATGGAAACAAAGTCTATTGGAAATCAAGGAACTGGAATTTTTTCCTGGGTTATAATTGGCCAAATGCCTGCGAGCCTGGTCTTTGTGACGAGACATCCCAATAACCTACAGAATGTACTCCTCGACTGCTCTTTGTTACGTTCTGTTACTAGTCTACTTCTTACTCCTTGCTGCTCTAGAACGTATCCAGAACATTGCATTTTGAGGGTACGGTGTGTTTTTGTCAGCTCGGACGCCCATTCTTTGCTCATTATACTTTGTGTTTCCCGGTTCCCACCTATAGACCTCCTATTTGCATGTTCTTATAGTGTGGGGCGCTGATCTTGTGTAGCTGGAGAGCAGATCTGCCCCTTTTAGCCGCTGAAGGAGCAGCTGATGATTTGACGTATGAGATGTAACCCAGATTCCTCCAGATCCATCACTCCAGAGAACGTTTCCCCTGCTCCAGAGCCCAGTGGTGGTGGCTTTACACTACCTCAGCCGACCCTCGGCCGTGGAAAGCCATCTCATGAAGCTCCCGATGCTCGATTCTTGTTCTGACGTTGCCTCTAGAGGCTCTTCAGGCCCCCCGGACGATATATCGCTACGTGGGCTGCAGACCCCGATATCCTCTAATGGAAAATTAATTTAAAGTTCACTGATTGGTATGTCCTGTTTACATTGTACAGCGCTGCGGAATATGACGATGCTATATAAATCTATAAATAATCATTAAAAATATATATTATTTAATATTAACGTATTAAAGCATGCATCGTAACTCCAATCAATCTATGCCAGCCGCAATGAGTGATGGGATTAAAATAATAGGAGATTGGGTCTGCTAATGTTTAGCTTAATCCTGGTTTAAGAGAGAAATAATAATTTGGTTCAAACAAATTTGTTTAAAAATACTTTTTTTTTCAAGTTAACCGCTTAATGCCAAGCCTTTAGGGAAGCAGGTTTTATTTGATGGCAGACATGCCGGTCATCCCTTCCTGAGGCCGGTTTACCCACCGCACAGCAATAGGGATTTCAGGCCCCTGCGCCCGCGGGTCCGCTGGCTGCACATGTGCTCCCAGTTACCTAATTAAATTAGGAGAGGGTCCGACGACTCATAAAGCGGAGCTGCAGCCTGTAATAGGGGGATATGAAACACCTCGGCGTATTTGGGGTTTAGTATTGTATTAAAACTATAGTCCCGTTGGGGAGAAATGAGAAAGAAACGGTTAACAGGTAGAATTAGAAGATATCCAGGTTTTTCCAATGTCCCGTCTATGTGGGGCAGGCTGTGGCGCATCTTCACAAATGGGTTATTAAAGGGTTAATATTTCAGTAGCCCACTGATTCTCACTTGCTCTAAGAGGAGACAGGCATGCACATGATTGTGAGCTCCTGTGTACAAAAGCGCCAAAGGGCTCACTGATACTCTCACCACTAATTATAATAATTTATCCGTTATATTTTTGAGATGCAAATCTTCATAAATGATGTTATCACTATAGCAACCAGTGAAATCAGAAGGACGACCTGATACATGAGGGAACGAGTGCTCGGCTCTCAGGCTGACAATCTATGTTTATAACACAGTATTAAAATCCATGGATACATATCATATTTATCATTTTCTAATAATGATAAATGTGTTAGTTGTCCCGATTGTTCTCACCCCGGGGATGCAACCGAGACCCCGTTCTGAGCCAAAATCAGCTAATTGTTTCTACTTGGGAATATGGCGTTTAGAGTATCAGTGTTCCGGAGCAAATTCTGGAGCTTAAATGAACATTTCAATCCCAGCCGCCTCGTGAATGAGCATGAATGAGACGTGGGACAAATCCCGCTGGTTACATTGTATCATCGATGGTGGATGAGTCGTAATAATCAACCAAATTCTTTGTTCTATACTTGGCAGGAACGGAACATCACAGAACAAATCCCCGTGTTCCGAGCCTACGGTAACGGGGCTTGTGTAGTAAGGTGGGCTTAGCACATCCTCTATTTGCGTTCCCGGAGAGAGATGACAATATACCGAGAGAAACGCGTCTGGGTTTGGGACAGGACCCGGGGGTATGGCCGGCTTTGTCTCCGCACCGTTCACAGACCATCAGAGGAGCCCGGCTGGTTTCTTCTCGGACTAATGTTGGGTGGAGCGAGGTGTTTGGAGATGGAGCAGCTGGAGCGGAGGGTTAGCACATTACCCCGGCTTCCTGAACGCCTCTTTACTTGGCTTTAAGTCATGATCCAATTTAATTTTAAAAGCCCTCTGAGCGAGAAGGTCCGTCGTTGCTTCATGTGACTGATCCGTGACGTGGAAACAGATTTAATTACCGTGACCAGCCCGCCGCCTTTCTCTTACTTTCATATATTTTTTAAACAAAATTCTATTTCATGTAATATTTCATTGTTTTTTTTTAATTGTATGAATAAGGACATTTATGAGTAATTCTGGCGCTATCCGGGTCAGGTGGCTCCAATGGGTTGGGACGAGACTGGAATATATGGCATTATTTTAGCTGTTTTTTTCTTATAAATAAGGTTAATGAATAATCCAAATTATGTGATCTTTACAAATAAATATCATTATTAAACACACAATTTTGGGGTGTGTGGGAAGATTTGGGTCATAACAAACAAAATATACTGATTTACTGGCATCGCATCGGAGGGTCCGTAAAACCGAGATCCCCCAATAAGGAGGCAAAGTGAGGGATTGTTCCAAAAGTGAGTGTCGTCTTACTGGTTGGTTTTATATTTTGACCTAAATTTAGGTACATTTAGGTAAGTGTATTAAGGTGAGGCTCAGATGTTACGGCTCAGGCTTCTCCTATAAGTACGCGGCTGACGAGCTCTTCTGCAAAGCTTTTACAGAATTAGGAATCCTTAAATTTGTCAAGACGTTCTTTAGTTGATTGACCCTCCCAAAGACGTGCCCGCGTCGTAAGAGAGCATCGTCAATCCCAGCCCCGTTACGGGCTCTGAACGTCGTACGCCGAGCAATCATCTCAAATTTGGAATAAGAAACAGATTGCTGAGTCTTGTAGGTTCAGGTAAGTGATAATGACACACGCTTAACCTCAGAATTCCTGGGGCCATCTGGTAACATTCAATCTCACATCATAGTGAGTTTTACAATTCAATAATAAAATCTTGTATGCCTCGTAGAAACCTTTCAGCCTGCGCCAGATGCCACACCAAAGCACGGTGTGTAGCCGCAAAGGATTCTGGGTAGAACCGTGTAAATGAACACACGGATAATGCCCACTCCCAGTGGACATTCAGGTAACATTGTATCCAAGTTTCGTATCGTTAAATGTGTTTAAAGGTTAAATCGTTGGTGTGTAGCAAAGCCTTGAACTGAATAAATTGGTTTGTAAAACGGCCAAAAAATTGGAAGAAGAGGAAATATGATTCAAAAATCAGAACAAGGACGGCAAAGAAGCCTGCGGACAATTGTACCTTACCACCATCTGTGAGTGGAGCTTTAGTGAGACCTCACCTGGATTATGGAGACCGCAGAGGTATCTGGGGAGATTATATTGTAACAGAGGGCGATCCAAAGCTTTTTCCTTGGGGATGGGGATCTGCACACCGCCCTGAGCGCCTCTTATCCTGTGTCTTTTGAATATCTTTTTCTAGAACTGGTTCTCCATTAAATGTCCTCAGAGTTTATCAAAAAATTTGTCTCATAAGAGATTCGCTGAGAAGCAAGATGGCTGCCCCTGTATTATGAGCCTCGCTATGATGGTAATAAGTAACCGATTACCCTACAGTAAAAGCACCCGGGTCAGCAAACGCTTCCCGATATAAGCGGTAAAATTTCCCCCAGGCTTTTTCTGTCTACACAATACACAACCTACTCCTGCGACAATTAAGAGAACAGATAAATCTGTTTGTTTTCTTTCAGAATGAAAGTCATTGTTGATGTTCTTTTAAGTTTGAATTATTGCGAGTTTTCCATTTCTAAATGAACCGCTTGCAATCAAATATACATGAAGAGAGAGTTCAAGCTCACGAAACATAAGAGAGAGAAGCTATCCATCTAAAAAAGATATCTGTATGATTGGTTGTTGCTATGATTGTCGGGTTGAAGATATCTGTATGGTTGGTTGTGCTTGATGTCAGGTTTGAGGATATCTGTATATGGTTGGTTGTTGTATGATTGTCGGCTGAAGATATCTGTTGCGTGGGTTGTTGTGGATTACTCGTTTTTTCTATTTTTTTATCGGTTTGAGAATCCTGTTATGGTTGGGTTGTTGCTGTGATTGTCGGGTGCGGGTATCTGTGATTGGTTGGGTTGTCTGGCTATGATTGTCGGGTTGAAAGATATCTGTATGGTTGGGTTGTATCTATGATTGTCAGGTTGAGGAATAGTCTGTCATTGGTTGGGTTGTTACTATGATTGCGTCGGGCTTGAGATATCTGTATGTTGGGTTTGTTGCGTGATGATTGTCGGGCTCGAAAGATATCTGGATGGTTGGGTTGTTGCTATGATTGTCGGGTTGAAGATATCTGTATGGTTGGGTTGTTGCTATGATTGTCGGGTTGAAGATATCTGTATGGTTGGTTGTTGCTATGATTGTCGGGTTGAAGATATCTGTATGGTTGGGTTGTTGCTATGATTGTCGGGTTGAAGATATCTGTATGGTTGGTTGTTGCTGTGATTGTCGGGTTGGGGATATCTGTATGGTTGGGTTGTTGCTATGATTGTCGGGTTGAAGGTATCTGTATGGTTGGGTTGTAGTTGTGATTGGCCAGTGGTAGCTTTGTACCAGGGCAGGTCAGTTTGTAGCTCTGTGATCATTTGCTTTTCACTGTCTGTTTTTCTCCGATGTTGCATGGATCTGCACTTTTTAATTTGTAGCAGAAATATTTTGTCTGAATGTAACTTAAAACACGTGAGTCTTTTTATAATGCAGAACTCTACCTGTTTAGTTTTCGTTAAAATCGGAATCACCAAAACACTTTTCCATCTCAAATATTTGCACCCTGAGGATTTATTCCATTTGATGTGAAGCTTTGTGGGGAAATCTGGACTGGGATAACGATCACGGCTTTTTCCACCATCCTCCAGTAAAATCAAACAAGCCCGCTGTGGCCCCGCGTAACGTTTCTCAACGTTCAAAGGGAAGGCGGCTCCCAGATTTTCAGGCAAAACAGGGAGATCTTAATTAAAAGAAACAAGAAAATCTCTTCTCCTCCAATTTACGATCATTTCCACATGCTTTCCCAGCAATATTTACCTTCTAATTTGTATTTATTTAAACATTTATTTATCCTTTTATAACCCTGAGAATTAATGCCCAGGGGTATATGTAATATCTGATTTAACGCACTGCACATATATGTGAGACAGAGAAATGACTGGGATAAATAATCAATAAAAGATTCCTCTTTGTCCAAAGAGCTTACAATCCAAAGAAAACAATTTATCGCATCACTGAAACTAGATGATCAGCCAATGGGAGAGGAGCGCAGTAGAGATCCCATCTCCCATTCGCTGGTCTTAAGCTCCTCTTACTATCTGTCCCAGCCCACCACATGTACCCCATACCCCAAACCCCCATGCCATACACACCACCCAGCCATGGCAAACCTTCTTTTTGCCAGTAATTGTTAGCTTAGCTGCCAAGCTAACTTCTAAAAGACTTCAAAAACTTATATTATGTTTTTTTTTATTTGTACTTCTTCTTGCCAACTTACATTCTGGAAGAAGTCTGCAAAGAGTTGAAACGCTCCTGGTTACTTGGTTCTACGCGACGTTGCTGGAGAAAGCTGCCATTTAACGCAATACTGGGCTGACAATCAATAAAGTAAAAAACTAAAACTGTCATACGAATTGCCCGAAAAATCCATTTTGCAAGCGGAGCGTATCAAGGCTCAGAGAGTGAAAATTTGAGCAAGTACATTTCATTCGGGTCCTGGGGCAAACTTCTCTTCAAAGACGTTATATTTTAGTTTTTTTAAAATTAGCATTTCCAACAATCCAAAAAGGAAACATTAAAGCGGAAGAACAATGGCCGTGGCTTTAGGCTTTTTCTGTGCATCAATCTCTTAAGCCTCCGAACCCCCCTTTCTGCCCTCTGGTCTCCGCCATGCTGCTGGAACCCAATCCGACAATTCACGGCTCCCACGGAACGTAACGGGGGCCAACCTGAGCCGAGACGCCATCTCGTTCCTGGCCAAGAAGTCATGGGGCGCAATCTGGAAGGGCAGCTGGGCACATTGGTCACGTCTAACCTTCACCCCTGTAGCTGAACTCAACCCAAGACCCCGGATTAATGACCCAATGTATATCAAGTCTTACAGAGATCCACGAGTAGAGGCGCACCTAGACCCTTCTTTCCCCCGACAACCCGGTGGACTCTGATCATGTCCGAACTACTACAATAAAGCACTGACCGTCGGCGTTACCATGCTCTTATACATGGTAAGGATAGTAATAGTAACACGGAGGGGCACAGCCTAAACAAGACAATACTTTTACAGCATTAAATCTAGTCGCTGATAAATTATTATAATTACTGGAATAATGAACTATAAGAACGATCAAACGGAGAGATGATACATCATAAGATTGAGTCTTTACAGCAGCCTATTATATTTAAACAAAAAAAACATATTTAAACAAAAAAACTGTAATAATTTCATCAGAGATCAAACACTTCGAATGCCCGAGAGAGGAAATAAAGTTAATCCAAAAAGCGTAAGATTCTGCACATTGTGGGCTGGCGGGGTGCAGCGTTCTGCTCCAATTCCGCTCGCTTCGAATATTATCACTGGAAAGTTTTGGAAGCCGGGCATTACGAGGCTAATTGCGATAACGTTTTTAGCGGCGTGGATGTTTCAGTCGTAATGACAGGAGGATGGTAAGAAGTATCCCGCGCGCCGGGTACCGCACATTAACTGCAGCATCTCTTTCCTCCCGTAACATCTGCTCGTCGACGAGTCCCCCGGCGCGGCCGCTTTCGGTAAAACAGACATTTATACAAATGAATAGTTTTCACTTCCCGCTGCCAGTTTATTAATCACTAAACCAAACATCCCCCAAAGCTTAACCAAATAACGAAGCCTTCCGCAAACCCCGCTCAGCCTCAGAATCAATAACGTTATCGGGCCAGATTTACGCAGCTTGGGGAAGCCGGCCGCCACGCCGCGCCTAATTACCCCGCTTTATCACCGTTAAGATTTTGTAAACCAAAAAAAGCCACTCATTAATCTGTTTGATGGAGTTATTACGCTTAAAACATCTCGTTAATTAATACTCCGAGCAAAGAGAGCTTTCGACCTCTTAGTTCCATTAAACGTCCGACGAGCGAGCCATTTGCTAAAAGACAACAAAGGTGAACGGAGATACCCCCGGGGGGGGCAGAATTCTCCTCCACAGAATGACCCTGGTGTTTCCTCTCTATAGGGTCTGGCTTGGGGCTCAGGGGGCAGTTATTGTTCAGAGGGCAGTCGGAGGGCAAATATTTTTTGGAAGGGGGCATTACTGTGTCAGGCACAGACTGGCCACTTGGCTCCGGCATCAGCGGCCAGCATAAAAACATAAAGCGCGACCAGACCTATCCGGCCATCGGCCAAACACTTCTGCCATCCGGTGGCCGCTGGCCTTAAAGCGCCGGCGTCGCCATGCAGACCACGAAAGGACGTTGAGTATTATTAAATAATTAAATAAAAATTAACAAAAAAGGCATACTTTTTCTTATTAGTATTATAATATTTTAATATTATATTAAATTAATTATTTGTTTTTATGAACTGTGCAAGAAATTTATTTATGTGGGTTGTGTTGTCAAATAATTAGTGTTTTGGATTGTTGATATATATATATATTATATTGTTTAATATATAATATAATAATATATATACTAGATAGATGTAGTTTGGATCATTAAGGTTCTTTAGAATAAACGTACATGTATAAATTATATATACCCGCTTTGCGCATGTCTGATGGGACTTTGAGTCTTGCTTTCTAGAGGCACAGATTTAAAAAAAGGAAATTTCCCCTAAAACCGTCTTTCATACATTTTATATGATTTGTAAACTTTGGCCAGTGCCGCGTTTCCAATAAGAATCTCCCGTTTTCCGTGGTTTCCGGCTACTTGTTGTTACATCACAGATGTATAACAGGACACTCACTTTCATTATTTCATTATCTGGATTTTTTTTTTAACCGAAAGGGACATTTTTCCTCCTTTAAAGGGGCAGCACACCTCATATTTTTGGACAGCCTACTTGCGAGGTGCAGAGTCTCGATTTTAAAAAAAATGGAAATTGTAACCGCAACTGTTAGAGAAAGAAAAGCGTCAGTTCTGAATCCTGGGCTTTTTACTAAAAACCTCCATTCTTATACGTGCCAAGTGCTTTCCTTCAAACCGCTTTTACCGGCTGCAGAAATCATTTCTCTTTCACTTTCCGATCACACAATACAAATTTCATATTTTGTCAGCAAAAGTCCTGTTTAAATTTAAATAATCCCGCAGCCATCTGCTTTCCCATGTGTGCAATAAAACAGGAAAAGTGAGATTCTGTACAGGTTTATAGACAATACGAGCGGCTTAACTGCACGCTTCCTCCTCTTATATTTAGCGTTTTACGGCCACAATAAATCGATGTCGGCGAAACTATTATATTTTTGGTGGGTTATTTTGATTGTAATGAAGCTGCTCCCAGAAATGAGATTTGATAGCTAATAAATTCCAGGTTATGATGGTTTTTCTATACCTCCACCTCCAGCAAATCCATTATTTCAAGGCTTTCTTGCCAGCGTGTAGCCGGCAATTAACCGCGCCTGTGCCGGATCCGTCCTAATGAGTGTGAACGTCGGGGGGCCAACCAACATCTCGGTTCATGAATGAGGCTCCAGTGGGCTTCCTCCATTATTACTGCTAAATATCATAGATTTTAGGGCTAATTAAGCAGTGAATGGACTGTGGACACTTTCTCTTTATTTATCCCATCGACCTGGAGCTTTTGAAGGATTTTCTTCCATTCCGCCCCGTGAAATTTCTCTTTGGAAGTAACGGTCCACCATTGCCACGCAAACCTGTCTTCCAGTCTTTCCCTCCTCGTCTCTCTCTTTCTTCACCTCATCAGACAGAATGAGGAGCCGTTTCTATGAAAAGTTTTTATTACTCCAGTAACATAATAAAAACCAACGTTATATCTCGACGCGCCGTATCCAGGCCTCGCTCGCACATGGCTGAGAATACAATTTAAATGTGGTTTTAATTTTTGTCGCATCAGCCGACAGATGCACCCTCTGAATTTATACCAACTTTAATTGTAACGTCTGTGTGTTTGCTATTATTAAGAAAGGCGATATGTCTCTGGATGGGTTATCCAATGTTTGGGGGGGAAAAAAACATTTTTATTTACGATCACAGTGATCTACTCACGGAATTAATCTGGAAACAGTTTCCTGGCACGAGTATGAAGAGGAAAATCTCACGAGGTTAGTATGTGCAGCCGGATGCGCAATAAATTAATGTGAAAAGTGGATACATTGTATCTCATTCATGTGATTGGCTTGAATATCTGTATAAAGCCAACACAGCCTACAGTAGAGGCTTCTCCGCTGGTCAGAGATGGACATCCAAGCAGATCTTAGAAGTTCTTTCTGGGACTCCCAATAGAGTCATTGATGCTTTAAATATGTGTTGCCACCTTACGTCTTGATCTGGGCATTCTTTATATGATTGGACATGAACCTAACCCGTGAGATATCGGCATTGACGTTCTAGCGTTGTTGTGCATCATCTCATAGCTCCCTGAATCTGGCACCTGGGACAAATCCTCCGGCTCGAAAACAATTAAAATCAGATCTTTAAATCAGATCCCTGCGAGACTAATTATTTACAAAGAAAAAAAAAAGAAAAAAGTAGAACAGACATCATTGGACGCTCTGCCTTCTCTCTGTCTAATCAGACAACTTTATTCTTATTGACCTTCCGAAATATTCCTTTATGGAACCATTTCCAACTGACCTAGATTCTTCCGGCCATTACAATGAATGATTCCAAGACGAACTCGATCCTGTTTCCAAGATTATAAAGTAAATAGGAACCGTATGGGGTTATACCCCAAATTACCCAAAAGAACTAAATCTTCCATCTATATCACCAGGACGGGCACAGATGTCAATGCGAAAACTTTCACGGAAAGATCCATTTTTCATATCTTTTTGTCATTGGATTTCCACACAGGTAGGAATTTCCTGATCACCGTTCATGTTACAGGGTGTTATTGTGGTAAAAAACATGCATTTTTGACCCCTAAATTAACTCGTTTGCCTACATTGTGATTTTAGTTTGACAGGGAGAGGTCCTCATTCCTCCAGGCTCCACGTGATCCTCCTGCCATATTAAATTACAAGATAATTAAATATATAATATGAGTGAATTTGGCTTTATAACAATCATTCAGTAAATTGCACAATTCCGGGAGACGAATGGAGTGACGGATCCCCCCTCGTCTGAACATCTATCATGAGCAAAACGTTCCAGCTGTACCCAGAGCGGGGGTCTGTCCCATGTGTCTAGTTGACCCCGTTACAGCCATGTCTTCACCGATCGCTATGTAACCTGGCACTGGGCTATTAATGCTATGTAAAAATGGCAAACACTTTGTTTTTCTTATGTGCCAAGTTATTAGGGGGGGATTCAAGGTACGTTCTTCGGGGTATCTTTGTTATTTTTGGTGCAGATGTTCATTAAAAATGAAGTTTCATCTGAACGCTTCCCAAAACCGCGCTGATTTTTTTTTCTTTTTTCTTAAAATAAATCGTCTGTTTTCTTAGGAGTGAAAGTATCGGTGGCTCCCCGTGGTGCTCGAACCGCTTTACAACACAATTAAAGTCCAACGTATTTACTTAAGAAATCCTTTTTCCCGTTTCAGTAGCCAAATCACGCACCCCATAAATAGCCATGGCTGAAATCGAAAAACAATTTGATCCCATTCTCATTAGCATCGGAATTCCCAGCCGCCGTGCGCATGATTCCGGAAAGAAGCGTCGGAAAGATTGATATATTGCGAGGGGGGAAATTGTTAGGAAATTTATTGCCGACTGGCCAGGAAAAATCGGATTTACATTAGAAATTGCTAAAAAAATGATTCCAGTGCTCACGGCCAATCAAAACCTCCTGATAACGAAATATTTGGTTGCCAATTCTTTTCATTTTCCTTGGGAAGCAGGTGGAAGCCGTGACCTGCGTTCAGATGTTTTGGATTTTTCTAGAAAGGTTCGGTGTCTGGGATACAATGTAACCCTTATTAGTTACCAGTCAGTGCGGAAGCTGCAGATTCCGTTACAAACTCGAATAAAACTTTTCCGGGTGTTTGTGACCCCGTTTTCCATGATGTCTCTTTCATTTTCGTACTCCTAGAAGGGCCCCCGATGTTGAGCGCTTAAGGAGTCCTTTATTGTCTCTGGGAACTTCTTTAAATGAGTGATTTGGAACCATTATTGGACCGTCGCACAGATTCTATTTTAGCGACTCCGTAATGATGACAACCAAAAGGTTCTTATAATAGCCCTTATAAAAAACATGAATACCTGTATTCAAGCAGGCCCTAAACTGGGGTAAAAGCCCTGAGAATCTACCCATTCACCCCCAAGACCCTGAGACCGGAGTAAAAACCCAGAGACTGGGGTAGAAACGCAGTGTATCTTCCCATTCGCCCCAAAACCCTGGGCCCGGGGTAAAATCCCTGAGCACATAGTGTTGAGTTATAAGACACGGCCTATAAACTATTAGCATGGCACCCACAGTTACCCTCTGGCGGGCAGATGAGGCTAGAAGGCGCCTGGATGCCCATCATTCCCGGAATGAAAGATTTCAGAATTCTATCCCTTAATATGAGAGATGTCTGGAGTCCTCGTCCCCGATTCTCTTTCACAGGTGAGGACATAAAGTGAGATTATATCCAATTCCCACAAACAAATGCCGGCAGGTACTGAATTCTACGTTAATGATGGATCCCTTAAAGTTTGCACATGTGTTTTTATTACATACAAAAAAGGGGATTTTGGAGAGCCCGACTTTAATGGCAGCAACATATAAATAATCTAATATTACATTTTACATGAACCCCGGCAGCTGGATTTAATATGGATATTATTACAGATCTTGCTACATTGTTACCATGCGCCATATGGTCTCATGGATAGGGGGGAAGATTTGGTCACTCGGGAGTTAATATTTTTTATATATCTAGTAATAGCAAAACCTTTAAGACGTCCCTAAAATAAAAGCGTTACATAAAAAGAAATGATCGTCAAAGTGTCTGGGAGAGCGGAGCGCGGTGGAAAGAGATCATCGGAGATAAAAGAAATTAAAGGCAGCTCTTTGGAAACGCTGCCATACGCACTTCGAGAAAATGCCCCCCGGGCAAATCCAGGGGTTTGTTTACAAAGGAGGAACGCTCGCAAATGTGTAAATCCCAGCGTGGGGATAATCTCTCGGCACTTTAACAAATGACCCTTAGATACCGCCGTTGCCGTCTTGCTGTCGGTGGCAAAACTTGTTTATTAAATGCTGCGCTGGTTATTCAGTTCCAATACAGAGCGGATAATCCGCCGCCCAGTGCAGGGACTCTTTAAATGTCGAGCAGGGTAGAAAGGACTGAGAATTTTAAAAAAATTTTTTTGGGGGGCTGTGCTTTTTGGTGTAAATGTTGCACCGATCTGTTAAATAATATTAATGATTCCAATAGTTTGATTATCCTGTTTCCATAAAGCAGCTATTTTTTTTGTTTGTTATCCTGTTCATGCTAATCACGCTCCGGACACACCAATAGAAGCCTTTACTGGCATGTACCCCCCCCCCCAGCCTACACGTGATCTGATAGGGTAGATGGTGGGAGCAACCGAACTCACTAACCGAAGAGAAAGCTCTCTCTGTGTTATGAACGGGGTCTATGGGGCAAGAGGGGTAGCTGATCCAGGTGCAAAAAGGTGTATGGAGGGCGCCACGCGATGGCCATGCGTCTCCTGGTGCTTCTCTCCACAAGATCCAGACTACGGCCACTCGCTGAAACCTCAGACGCGCTCTCTTCCTAGCACAGGCTGTGAATAAGTCACATCGGCCCGTATTCCAAGATTATAGGAATTTTTATATTCTATTTTCTTTCACTGAAACTAAAATGTGTCTATTTAGCGGAATAGAAGACGCCGCGTCCCCGACAGACCTTATAACGTCCAGAAACTCCAAAAACCTGTTTTAAAAATGGACTATCCGGGGGATTAAATCTCAATGAACCGTAACCTTTAGGGCCCGGCATTCATATACGGTGACAGCTCTGCGCGGAATTAGCAGAGGATCCTCGGTACAGAATTCAGCGAGGACCCCGGGGCCCCTCAGAGAGGCCAATTAAACACCGGCTGACCTGATTCCGCTTCCAAGAGAATTCCGGCTCTATTTATGGCTCCGAATCGTACCCCCCGTTGGTACTAATTGTCACAAAAAGAGTTTATTAGAAGAAAAGAAATGCAATTACATTTAGATTTCAATGGTTAAAGTGATGAGATGTAGAACAAAGAGATAATTACCGGAGCTCAAAAATCTATGTGAGGTTCCTTGCCTTGGCAGATGAGCTAACAATCAAAACAGTGACTTGTTTTATTTCATTGGTGGTGGACGTGCGCTTGGATTTGTACCAATTCTAATCCGAATGAACCTAACTCGAATCTTCGTAAGAATCTCAGAAAACAAGGAAGAATCCCGTATAAAACAAATGAAAAGGAGAAACCTCAGAGTATTCTTTAGAAATGACTTGGTCCTTTTGTTTGCCCCACTCCGTGGCAGGAGGGAGAGAGAGAGAGGGGGGGGGGAAATATATACGGCATAAAATGTGATTTTCCAAATGAAAAAAAATGAATTTTATCCGAACCAAAAGGTCAGGAAACGAAAAAAGTTGTTGCCTAAAAACGAATGAAGCAGAAAGAAAACCTCTCTGTGCGGAAGTCTAAATGGTGGTTAATTGGACGTAATGTGTCGGCTTCTTCTAAGATGGACTTTCGTCCCCGCTCGCCCTCCGGCAGGGTAGGTGCCGCTCGCCCTCCGGCAGGATAAGTGCCGCTCGCCCTCCGGCAGGGTAGGTGGCCGCTCGCCCTCCGGCAGGATAGGTGCCACTCGCCCTCCGGCAGCGCTCAACATGCCGGCTGAAGAGCAAAGAACTCTTCTGGGTCGGACGGATTTTCCTTGTGGAGACACCATGTCCTGCATCAGAGTCTCCTCTGATACGCTGAGCGTGAACTCAGAACTCATGAACTCAGTTATACATCTAACTCATTCTGACCATCATCGACTAGACTGCAAATACAGACCGGCTTCATGTGGGACGACTCACATGCTTCGTATATTTATTGTGTGGATCGCACTCCGTGCCGCATGCGTCCGCGCCATTGGGGAAGATCGTCCATAGCTTTCCATCCTGGTTCTCCTCTGTACCCCGTGTGATGATTTCCGCCGGTTCAGGAGGAGGCACAGGAAACTTATTGATGTCGATACAACTTTTTTAAGCATTGTTGAAACTTATTTTTGGTTCTTTTTATGTTTGTTGGGTTGTTTGTCTTTGGGGAGTTTGGTGCGTTTTCCAAATGGATTTTTTTATAAATCGCAGAAACAATAAGGCGGGGATATCTATTTTGCCCCTAAATCTGGATCAGCGTTTAAGGAACGTAAGAGACCTTCTAACCAGCTGCTTTTTATCTCTTTCCAATTTGCTAATTGTTATCTCTGTGTTAAATCCCAATTAACTCCGTTCTTTCATTGAGACACTTACTGAGCTGGACAAAGAAAGCTTTAGGTCGTCGGTCCTATCAGAGACACGAGCCTTTTATTCCCTTAGAGGGGGGATAATCCATCTTCAGAATCCGCAATCAGAAATAAACCCGCAGCCTGTCCTTTAATTCGACTAAAAGCCGTGCAACTCATCACGCTGACAGGCGAGCGTTAGAAGAACGGCTCTGAGTGGCCTCTTTGTGTTAACGTTACTTAGTGAGGCGTTTGATCTTATTATACAATCCATCCTCATCCAGGATTATACCAGCACCTGCCGGCAGTTCGGCCCCCGCCGGCCCCCGTCTAGTCGCCCGTTTCTCCTGCTGTAAAGAGTCAAAACCTTAATCAGTCGTTGGTCTCGTCTTAGATTCAGGAGCCGGATGTCTATCCCATGCATGTTTAATCCCCTCACTGTATTACCTTCTACCACTTCTGCTGGGAGTCTGTTCCACTTATCTACCAGCCTCTCAGTAAAGTAAAACTTCCTTACGTTATGTTACAGTCTCTGCCCTCTACTGTTTCACCTAACTACACAAGCCCACCTGAGCTATAGGGGGCATTAGGAGCTTGTGACTGGTGGAGGAATCAGGAGAGGTACAAAAAATAGCACAGAAATGATTTTATTAAATTATCTTTTTTTTTTTTTTTAAAAACGGGAAAATATTTCAAAGCTGTTACAGGTTCACATTAAACAAAGGAAAATGATCCATCCATCTAGGAAGTGCGTGGCATGACATTTATCTTTGTGTAACAAGGGACCATATCTAAGCGATTTGTTTATTTTGCTTGGATTTTGAAATCATTTTGATTTTGAGTGCTCAGAAGACGTGGATTGAGAGGGTGATCCGGGGGAGACCGCCAGCTCGGAGTGCAGTGTTTTTTGGGGGACGCGGCAGATCAATTTCATGCCTAATTCCCCCCCATTACACAAACGCCAACTTATGTCCGCCTTGTGTGAGCGGCGATTCCTGCAGAGCAGCAAAATAAAGCAAAGCCGCCCGCTTTCCATTATGATTTCTTTCCTCGGCACCTGAGCCGGTAAATGGCTCTTCGCTCCGGAGCTCCTCGATGTAATCGTTTAGCCAAAAAGGGAAACAAATAAATAAAATTCAGGTTGTCGGAAGAAAGCATTCCGGTGTTTAGCAGAATGTCGACAGGTTTCAGCTGTCAGTTTGTGTTTAGAAGACAATGAACGATATTCAGGGGCCGTGTGGGGCCGGCATCCGATCTCACATCATTAGGCGTTAGGGTTTAGAGGGTCCTAGAAATTGTGTCAGTTGCTCTATACAGGATTTTACCCTCCTGCCAAGTATTATGCGCACAGATACCCTAAACCAGGGGATGCTTCTTAAATCCCTGTTTCCTAGCAACCCGAAAGCTATGTTATATTATAGAACAAAAAGTATAAATTTAGTTGCCTTTTTATGGTTTGAAGGCTGAATTTTTAAGGCTGAATTTGGACTTTTTTTTTTAGTGTAAAACTGGGTTGACATCATAGGAATTGGAGGCACTAATGAAAGGCAGGGGTGACGCACAGCCCCTCCGTACCTCCGTTACCCCCCAGCGTATGTTACCCTCACTCTACAGATCTCCACCACAGGAGGTTCTGCTTCATTCTGCTTCATTCTCCATCAATGGGGCAGCTGCCTGTTTACCCTGACTTCATGACAATGATGAAACAGAGATAGATAGATAGATAGATAGATGGATGGAAAGATAGATAGATAGATAGATAGATAGATAGATAGATAGATAGAATAGATAGATAGATAGAGAGATAGATGGAGAGATGGACGGACAGATAGATAGACAGATAGATCGATGAATAGATAGATGGACAGATAGATAGATCGATGAATAGATAGACGGATAGACAGATAGATGGACGGATAGATAGACGGATAGATAGATGGACAGATAGATAGATAGATAGATAGATAGATAGATAGACGGATAGATAGAGAGATAGATGGATAGATAGACAGATAGATAGATGGATAGATAGAGAGATGGACGGATGCTGTGCGTCTCCTGACAGCCCTGAGATATGATGCATGTTCCAGTTTCCAGGGTACAGAAGTTGCAGCAATTTCTTCCTTTCCAGACCAACTGCTGACATTTCGCAGAGTAAGTGCATCTCTCCCGGACACACGCGGAGTTACTTGCGCTTCCTGCCCTCCAGATAATTGCCCCCCTCCACTGCTGGCCTTTTCTCTCTCTACATAAATAAAATCAATCACACGCGCAGACTCGGCAGAGCAAACACATATGCTGTGAGGACGCCGGTCTGCGGCAGGGTGGTGCTCCGTGGCCCGGCAGATGGCTGCGTTGTTATCCGTGTCAGTGTCATGTTGTGCCGCAGCTGGCGGAGGAGCCGCAGCTTCCCTGAGAAAAGGTACAAATCCCGACATGTATGTACTAAGGGCTGCCCGGCACCTCGGCATCTGCTGGCGGCGCCTTCCTTCAGTCACTCGATAAGGGTGGTTTGCCTGTGAAATCTCAAGACACGTGCACTGCCGCGGCAGGTCAGCGGTGCTCTGCTCCAACTCCTTAATGCCGCTGTCTCCTTTTAACACTTGAACTGCCAGACTCACACATAGCTGCTGATGCTGCTTTTTGTACCTTTTTCCTGCCCCGGTTACGTCCCAGTTGGCACCGACAGTCACTGGTGAGCAGGTCGCGGTGACATGTCAGGAGCAATGAGAGTGGAATCGTGACATGGTGCCAACTTGAGTGGTGCGTCATGATATCACCAGGTTGTACGTGGTGGAGTCCGGAAGTCCCGGAACATCCATGTATAAACTGTATATCACATCAAGCATATCTACAAACTTTTAGTGACCCACAAATGATTTCCACGAGCAACCCTCCTGCCAACACTTTCCGGTATTCCTGGGTAGTTGTAGCGGGGTATTCATTACCCAAGAGCCGCAGTCCCTCCTGAGTCTAAGATGAGACCAGCAATTGATTAAGGTTTGAATCTTTAGATCAGGAAAAGCAGGCTATTAGAGGGGCCGGATGGGGCCGATCTGCTGAGGGGTTCTGGGTTTCTCTCTTGGACCCCACTTCAAGAGTTTGTTATTAATTTTGTGTGACGAGTGGCGCCCAGCGATAAGTGTACAGGAATGATTCATAGCTGCATCATTCACTTACATCCCACAAACACAATGAATGAAGGAGCGATGGTTACATACTTTGACGAGATTCCAAATACAGACAGCGCGGAATTGCCATAGTTACAGATGGATGGAAGCTTCTACAACAGTGACAGAACTCGCCAAACTCGCTCACCCTCCTCCTGCCTCTCTGCTTCGCTAGAACCCACAGAATGAAAATGCCTTTCCATTACGGCCTCATTACGCTCCACGGTGATCACAGGAACATTGTAACGAGCCTCTGTGCGGAACTTTGATGTAAAAACAAAGGGAAACGTCTCGAAAATACAGAGTGGCTCTGGAGAGGGAACACAAAGAGCTCCATCATGACCAATGGGACTTAAGAGCCTACATTGACCTTGATCTGTAGTGAGACACAATCCCTCCACCGTCCGACTATATCATCACTAGTTATGTATAGGAACTCCGGCAGATCGGCCCCATTCGGCCCCCGTCTACTTACCGGTTTCTCCGGCTTAATCAGCCATTGGCCTTGTGTTAGATTCAGTAGATATTTGTTTACCCCATGCATGTTTAATCCCCCTCACTGTATTACCCTCTACCACTTCTGCTTGAAGACCTGTCCACCTAACTACCGCCCTCACTGCGAAGACACATTTTCAAATTACATGTAAACCTTTGAGCCTCCACGTGAAGGTTACATTGTGGTTTTTTTTTTCTTTATATAAAAAGTTGCTCTCCGGTAATTACTTTCTGGATGGGGATTCTGAAACAAATGAGAATGTTTGTAAATCGCCGTCCAGGTGACGCTGTCCAGAGATACGGGCGAAGGACCCGGAGCCGGAGCCGGAGCCGGAGAAATGCTGTTTACTTCACAAGCTGGGGCTTCATCGCCGGTGTTTGAAGTTTTGTTTATGAGAACAACATGAAAATGATTAATCAATGCTGTTTGTAAACAGGATCGGAACACAAAGAGATAATTATCTTCCGAGTAATAACACATCAGAGACGAGAAGTCTGATCAGCGGGTTTTTTCTCCCGTTTTAAAATGAAGCTTACCATCCCTGTCTGTATTATAATATCTGCCTCGATGCCAAACGCTGTCACTTTCTGCTTCGACGTGCAGCCAATCCTGGTTCTGATTATGGCGTTCCTGTGATATTTTCCATTGTTTCATTTGCGTGGCATTTCCGTGGAACACACGTGGTCATCACGTGCCACAATGGGCAGGGGCAGGAGGGCTATTGCCCCCTGGGCTGACAGGGTCTGTCAGTGTTGGGCCAGCTCACTTGCAGAGGTTGGAGCTTAGTGGGGTCATGTAAGGTGACATTACTTGACACCTTGGTGATAGGGGGCACTTGGCTTAACTTGCCCTCTAGCCAGAAGGTGCCTCGGGGTATTGAGGGCTCCTGAAGGCGTATATGCTCATGGATACTTGGAGCTGGGGATGAGGGTCTTTAGAATGGCAAAATGTGGCAGAGACGGAGGAAACGACTCCGATATCTGCGGTCAAGCAGTCGGTGATTGTCAGAGAATTACGCAGCTCGAAAAATGAGATGAAAGAGAACAAAATGTGTTTTTGCCCCGGAGCTGTTACCTGTCACCATTCCCAACTTTATTACATTTCGCAAAAAAAAAACCGAACGATCGCACCTTCTGAAAAAAGATAACCTTTTCTACCAAAAGTTTGCGAAAGGTTCTTGTCGCACGGCGCTCGGTCGGATGCAATCAGCAAGACTCCCCGGGGGGAAGACCTTAAAGGTTCTTTTTTTCTCACATTAGAGAAGCTGTAAGGTTTGTTAATGTGAATCATTAAATGAAATATATTCATCAATGTTTCTAAATTACCCAGCTGCTCGGGGAAGGTACCCCCCATCCCCCATCCCACCTGATATAACATCAGAAGTTATTCTCATTAATAAGATAAGTTGATAAATCGACCTTTCTGGTTTCGCTTCAGATCTCATCTGTGAAACCCCATTAACTCTTTGAAAGGATACATGAGGAAACACGATGGAAACCACCGACCCGCCACTTTACTGGGGAGTCTTCAGCCCTGGGGCAGTTACTTAAGGGGGGCTTGTGTCTATGTCAGCCTAATTGGCTTCATGTATTCATCGCACCTCTCCATGTGAACAGCCTCTCAGCTGCCCATCTACAGGGGCCACAGTGACCATACACTGACCTATAATACCCGGTATGGCTTATTGGCCCTCACTGGGTTATGACCCATTGGCAGTTGCCTAGTTTTCCCTATAATGTTTATACCATATAATAATGGGTAACTTTGTATTCTCTATTAGAATTGTGTCATGTGTTAGAATTATAGGGTCCAAAGAGAACGGGGATAGGGATGCGTCAGACCTTATTATTGTGAAACTGCGATGGCTTCGCCGTGGTTTTCACACAGATATGTTTATGTAGCGATCAGGGTAGAGACTAATTGCCTGGCTCTTAGCTGTGATTCCTCGAGGGCTTGCACCTTGCCTGGGATCCGGGCCATGATCTGGGAGGAGGCCATGCTGACCGACTGCTTGGCGCAGGTGGCAAAGATCGGCAAGATGAGCTGCCAGCGTTGACATGATGGGCTGCAGATGTCGCGGCTGCTGAGGGCCAGGAAATCAGGAGAGGAGTTTCCAAAACTTGTAGGAAAAATCAAAGCAAGCGCAAGTCGGAACCCAGAATGTAATAATGATTTAGGACCTGAGAAAGTGGCACCGATACATGCCAACCCTTCCACGTCTCAGCAGTTTAATAGACAGTGTCACCTTTTCGATCGTTTCTCGATCACTGTTGTGTTTCAACTATTTCATGGTCACTGTTATGTGTCGGCCATTTCACAGTTATTGTCACGCGTCATACATTTCTTGGCCACTGTCACATGTCAGCCATTTCATGGTCACTGCCGTGTGTCGGACATTTCATGGTCACTGCCGTGTGTCGACATTTCATGGTCACTGCCGGTGGTGACATTTCATGGTCGTGGGACATTTCCATGGTCACTGCCGACTGTTCGGTCGGTGGGTGTGTCGCTCATTTCATGGTCACTGCCGTGTGTCGACATTCATTGTCACTGCCCGTACGTGTCGGTCGATGTTCAGCTGTGTCGTCACTTCATGTCACTGCGTTGTCGTGTCACTGCGTGTGTCGCATTTCATGTCACATTTAATGGTCACTCTCTGCAACTGTGTCGTCATTCATGGTCCCTGCCGTGTTGCCGTCATTTCATAGTCACTGACCGTTGTGTCGCTCATTTCATGGTCACTGTTCCGTGTGGTCCCTAAGGTAGTCACACTACCTGTGTGTGACACAGGTATCTGCTCTGTGTATTCGTCACATTAATGGTCACTGCCGTGGTCGGTTCATTTAATGTCACGCCGTGTGTCGGTCAGAATGGTCACTGCCGTGTGTCGTTCATTTTCATGGTCACTGCCGTGTGTTTCATTTGGTCACTGCCGTGTGTCGGTCATTTCATTGGTCACTGCCGTGTGTCGGACATTCATGTCACTGCCGTGTGTCGGACATTTGTCACTGCCGCCGGTCGGTCATTCATAGTCACTGCCGTTAACTCATCAAGGGTCACTGCCGTTGTGTCGGACATTTCATGGTACTGCCGTGTGTCGACATTTCGATGGTCACTGCCGTGTGTCGGACATTCGATGGTCACTGCCGTGTGTCGGTCATTTCATGGTCACTGCCGTGTGTCGGTCATTTCATGGTCACTGCCGTGTGTTGCTCATTTCATGGTCACTGCCGTGTGTCGTGCAACTGGTCATTCCTTTTCATGGTTCATAATCTCTATATAAATTGCCTTGAAAAAAATCCACAATTAAAACAACAGCCCCAAACCCTGATAACCTGGGTTTTCCATTCTCTTTGTTATCTGATCATTAAATGTTCTAAAGCTCCTTATTTCGTGGGCTTCTTAGAAGTCCATCCCCGAGTGTAACGTCCTCAGAACCCATGGGGTCATTCGTACGAACTCCATTATGAGAAATGCTGGTCTTTTAAAGACTCAAAACACTTTGATACAATGAATAACCCTCATAACCTTTATAGAGAAAAGGGAAACACGAGCATTGTGAATATCAAAAGGATCTGATCTCGTTTTTTATCATCTCACTGGGGACGTTTTTTCATTAATTCGTCGGAAGGACAGTAATTCCCATTAGAAATGAAAAAGATCAGATGATATCTTGTTTAAGAATGTTCTGACTCTGGTTTGCCCGTCTCCGACACCCTGTTCTTCTCTCTATATCTTGAAGTAGCTTTCTAAGTTGCACCTTGACCTCCAGTCCCATATACTCTACGTATAAATGTTAGATCTTTCTGTCCATTGTGCCAGCAATTATCCTCACCCGCACATGGATTTGCATTATACTAATGACATCATTCACAACATCAGGTTGTGATGTCATAAGCATAGCCCATGGAAAAAGAATGATTCAGGTCTAAGGTGCCATCAGAATCTAATCTCCTACTTTACATTAAATGGGCCAAATGGTTCTTATCTGCCGTTAAGTTCTATGCTTATGCGGTTCTTGTGGTCACAGAGACATTTGTTCATCCCTTCATTAACTCTTTTTCCTCTGCCAAAAAGCCTCTGAATATTCTTTTGCAGTATTTATATGTTTTTGATCGGACAGTGGAGCATTTGATACTTTTGTACCCAATCTCCATTGTCAATGAGATCTTTTTAAACTCTATCATTTATGCTCGACTAATTCATCTAGTGCAAAACGACCAAAAAACTTTGTTTATTTTTCCCAAAATGCACCCAAACTTTCCTTTGATCCCCTCTCCAAAAAACTCCTCTTCACGTTGAAGTCTATAAAAGTGTCTGAAGTTCCGTCTGCTCAAAAGCGAGAAGAGCTCGGTCCAGATGTGACCCGCAACTTGCTGAGTAAAAACAAACAGAAGGAGCTGCATCTGCCATCTGTTGCTGCAGACACCAGCGTGGCCGGCCTGGCACGGCATTTTACCTCCAACAGAACCTGGGAAACCATCTCATCCTCCCGGCCTTCTCGGTATCATCCCTTCCTCCGGGGGCGAGTGGGAATGTCCTGCGCTGCCATTTTATACCTTAACTTTTTCAATGCCGACACGCGGGTGACTGCCTTCACCATCTGGCATCGCCCGTGATTAGCAAACCTCTGATTCTGCAGGTTTGTTACAAACATTTCTTTGTTGTTCTTTTATCTTTGCCCTTCAGAGATGGCCGAACATTAAAAGACACGTCTTGTGACTGAGGTCACCTCTTCTGCACTCGACGGAGAAATAACGTTCCTTCTCAGAACAAGTTAACAGAAAACCCAGAAGAAAATGAGTAAAGTGTCACTTGTGAAAAAAAATGATTATATACAATAAATGTCATTATTTTCCCAGCAGCTGCGGTGTAGAGGGAATGAGCAGACTTGATAGACAGAATGGTTCTAATCTGTTGCCAAATTCCATGCTTCTGTGTATAAGAGTATGGAGCAGACTTTTACACATTTTTGTGTAGTTTTTGGTCCATTTGTTTTTTGGTTTTGTTCTCTGTCCTTTCGGTTCTGGTGAAATTAGGAGGTCCATTCCAAAACGAAATTCGTTGTCACTCTCTCTCTCTCTCTCTCTGTGTCTTCCTACCGTCTCTGACGACCGCTTCCGTGTCCCTGTCTCCTTTTCCGCAGCTCAGTTTCTTCTCTTTCCTCTTCTTGTTCTTCTGTCTTCGTACGCTTCTCCCCAGTATCAGCTTCGTTATAGAGGTACTTCCACTAAAGTCTAGCTCCTCCGCGCACACTCTCTCCCTCGACTGGAGGAAAGGTGAGAGGCCGTCTCTGTGGTGCGTGCCGCGGCTCCGGCCTTTTGCCGAAGTACTGGAAGAAGCCAGAATATTGTAATCGGATTTGCGAAGAAAGAGAGGTGCAGAAACTTTTTTGTTTATTAATTATATTTTTATTGTTTATTTATTAGATTTCAACATATATCACAACCTGGGGGAGCTGAAGTGTTTGGGTCTCATTTTCTTCTAAATGTTCAAATTTTGTTGTCATCTTTTGGTTTGACTGTCAATCCCCAACAAAATCAGTTGGCCAGAGGGGGTCAAACTCAACACCCAGACCTAACCGTCCAAACTTGGGAATGTTTTTTTCTGCAGTTATAATGATTGCGGGTCACCAGATTCACTCAACTCCCGAGATCAGAACACCCAGCTATGCTCTCCAGGGACGCTTCGTCTTTTGCCCCGCGTTCCAACACGTTCTCGCTATCTAGATAATAACCTGAAAATGTATCTTGGTGAAGAGTCATTCCTGGGCTCTGTCTTGTTGCTTGTGATAAGTTTTAATCCACGCTGCCCACGAGGTACGAAAACATAAACCTCCTTATCTGAAGCAAGAGCAAAAATACTCATAAACTCAAAGGTTAATCACTGTGAGAGGAGAACAGATGAAGGTGACGGGTATTTTTATGCTCCTCTGTGAAGCGCCCTTATTAATCATGTCGTATAACAGCTTATACCGAGACAAGCGCTTCCGTTGCTTTTAAAGAGATAGACGGATGAGAGGATCAGAGCCTCAGATAAGAGGCTGGATTGGAGCCGGACTCTAATGTTCCAGCTTGTCCTTAACATCATATTTTTTTCCGGATTTTTTTAGTGTTTGCGGCTGGAGTAATAAAAAAAATAATAATAACAGCAAAAACGGATGATAAAATAAGTTTATCGCGTATCGCAATGAGAACACCAAAACTTCACCGGTGTTTTACTGAAAATCACGTTCCTCATCACGTTCCTCATCATTACTCTTAAATACATTAATGACCTCATTAAACAAACCATGTATGATGTCATGAGCAGGATGGACGGACAGATCGACGGACGCACGGAAGGATATTTAATCTTTGCTCTGTCTTTAACCCTTTCCTGTTGTATGACAGAAGAAGGAACGTGCTTAAGATTTTATGGAACGCTTTAAAGTCTGAGGACAGAGATGCCTTCATTAAAGGACCCCCCCCCCGTCCTGATATCTCCAGGTCTCCTTTATGGCCTCTCAAGTCCCTCTTCACAAGTAATACGTTGAAAGTTGGATAACTCCCGGGGTAATGTTGCCAAGGGAACAGTGGGATCTAGAACAGGCTAGAAAATCATTTAAAAGGCCTTTAACAGTCAGTTCTATTTTTTTCCTCCAGGTGGAAATCGCTAATATTTAACCATTTCTGTTACCCAGACTTTTCATTTCCCGCACAGCTTGAAGGAGAATAGGTTCTAGTCGGAATCCCAGCTCGTATTCAGTGTTCTGATGAGACTATGACGTCTTTCTCATATATCAACCCATCTTGTGGCTGCCGAGAAGCCGTCCCTGGTTTCATTCATCCTCCGAGGAGCTGTGGGCGAGGAAATGTTCCTAAAAAAAAGAGAGGTTCTTTCCCAAAAATACACTTCATTTATTAAAAAGGAATCCAGATCCCTGGCAATTTACGTTAAAACCACAAAGCCACATGTATGAAAAGCCGACCTCTTCTCACGGCTCTCCCCGAGTAGCTATAATGTATGCGGCCCTCTGTAATATGGCTGAAGTAGATGTTATACGGACGTGAACGTTCAGAGGATTGCGGCAGCGCCCCGTAACCACTTCACTGAGACGGGAACCCGGAGCCGGAGTCTCTATTAGGATATCTCTGTGCCAAAATAAAGAATAAACGCCGAGGCTCGTGGAGAGAGATGGATTTCACATCACGGGGAACGCGCTGCTTCTCGACGTGTTTCCTCGTTACTTGGCTTCCTACCGTGTACAAGGAGAATGACAAAAAGCAGCTGCGTGATTTACAGTAATATACATGGAGCGCTCCGGGCGCTAACGGAGAGACGCGGATGCTGCCTGACCTCGGCTAATTAAAGAAGCACATAGAGGATCAGGGCCAGCGGAGAAATGGTTGGGTAATAACCGAATCCTCGCTGTGTCAGCGCGTTTCTCCCACGATCTATATTATATTACAAAGTGTAGCTGACATATTCTGCGAGCGCCAGGAGCGGGAAGTAGAGATAGCGGGAAGTAGAGATAGCGGGAGATTCGTACAACCGGAGAGAGTCTCTAGGGTTCTAAATCAGAACACAGAGTAGCCAATGGGAAATGACCACTGCAGAGATTCCAACTCTTATTGGTTGCCACTTCCGTTGCATTGTAGATCCTGATACAATTGCCATCCCGTCCTGCCACGCAAAACTCAAGCGCTAACCCTATACGAGTGACGCCTCAAATCAGAGGATCTGGCAACCCTAACTCTGCGTAGCTATGAGTATCTTAGATCTTCTGAACCTGAGTATCTACCCCATGTGGTATCTGATAGCACAGAGAGACTTCTTCAGCATTTGGAATAATTAGAATGATTAGGATTATTTGCGATGAAGTCAGTAATTATCCCCCGCCCCCCGGAATGTCAAGAGATATTAGTTACATTTATATAACAGGGGATGAAATGAAGACGGGGAGGAACAATGAATTAATAATAAGACGGATTTTTGACAATTTGTCTGAAGGTTTTTCTTAATAAATAATAAATGGCTCGTAGGCTCAGTTCTATGGGAGACCGTTTGGGTAAAATAATTTTAATGGAAATATTTCGCTATCAATTTTTTCCCGAATCCCAATTTATTGGTTAAATCAGTAAAAACATTTTTTTTTTAATAAAAATCCATAACACCGTGAAGTAAACTGAGAAGCGCAGAAGACAATCATTGTAGGACAAACGGCGGACAAATAAGTTGCGATTACAAAGCCAGAAGGAATGAAATGTTTGGGGGTTCCATGGCTCCAGTGAAACGCCTGTCGTGTCGCTTTTGGTTAGAAAACTAAATGAGGAATTCGGCGGCTGTCAGGATACCTCCCGAAGGGTCCCGCAGCCCCCCCTCGACCGGTGCGGTGCGCCCCATCTAACCGCGCTTAATTATTATTAACCTTTTCAGGCTGCGTCTCTCTGCCTCCCGAGGATTTATAGAGAGAATTCCTCATCTGCATCACGAATAATAAATATCATTCACCCAAACGTTCAATCACCGCCTGTCCACCGCAGAGAATTTGCGATGCATTTTTCACCAATGGGAAGGAGCAGTGACAGATATATCGATTTCTGACAGATACATAAGTTACCGGCTCCCTTTGCTACGGAGGTCACGTGATCTCTGTATTTCTTAATGATTCCCTGAGGAGTCTGCGAACGCTTATACAGACAGGACACAGAAGACGGCGGCGTCTGGGGACACGGAACCCGCTCACCTCTCTAAATGGGATGTGTTTATTGCCATTCTGACCTTCCTTTTCCCCTCCACCAAATGGGTTTAAATTAAATTACCAGCCCTAAAAACTTCCTTTTTAACCAAAGTCTGGATTTCTCGTCCCAAATCTCAGAGCTCATGAAAAAAAAAAAATTTTATTATCCGAGGCAAGCGTACGCCGCATCCATGTATAAGATGACGAGATACTGACGGGATACGGGATACACGGTCAAGACAAGAGCGAGGATAATGCCACAAATGTATCCAATGGCTTTAGCTAGATGTAGCGATGTGACCAGATCCCACCTATCTGACGGACTTCGCTGACCTTCAATGGATGGACCTCCAGTCTCCAAACCCGTGACATCTGACCTTGTAGGTCCAAGGCTAGAGAGAATATGCATGGCATAGGAATATGGCTCCTGGACCTTAAGATGGGGTTAAAACTAGATGGGGCCGAACGGGACCAATCTGCCGGCATATTTGCTTTATTCAGTATAATAATTGGTTGACTCTCGGCTCCAGACCCCAGCGTCGCTCATGGCTATGATAGAATATTCATATTTAGAACATTATCCCCTTTCGCTGTGTTTTTTTTGTACTGGTTTGATGAGACATCCCAGTTCCAAGGAATTCTGCACATGTTGTGAAGGAACAAGCTGCCTTTGAGTGAAGCTTTAGTTCTCCCCGTATGAAGTCTTCAAGCAACGGGGCTCCTCGTACCTAATGAAGTGATTTCTCCAGCATCTTCTTGTACGTTGCTTGGTGACCGAGCCGCGGGAACGGACGGGTCTCTGGCATTGGCTTTTACCCTTAATTAACCAGCGGGGAAACGTATGAAAGTCGCCTGTTCCAGGTTACTGGTTACTAAATGTAGCATTAAACGTTTTAAATGATGGGAGTTCGGTTCCCGCTAAGAGTCCGACGCAGCATTTCCGTGGAAATAAGGGGTTTTATTCTGTTCTAAATACAAATATTATGCATGTAAAAGACACACATTGAGAACGAGACTGATGTATAATCATTAAACAGAGATTTAAATTACCCCGGCAAGTCTGTCGCGGGAGTAACGGTGATGGCGAGGATCACGGAGACGCAGGAAAGTCACGCAGGGAGTCGGGGGGTGATCCCCATCGCTATCACCGGTGAACATTAATTGGCTTTCTTATTTCTGGGACCGCGTTAATTGTGCTCGGTGATCATGTGACGGAAGCAGAGGGGGTTTTATTGGCCGAAATGATTTTACAGTTTCAGAAAAAATATATACCAAGTCGTCTTAGTCACCTAGTTCTAGTTCTGTCCGACCCTCTGAATGCAGGGACTGTAAGAAATGCTGCGAGAATCATTGCCTTTATATAAATAAAAGATAATAATCATAAAATAAAATGCTAATAATAATGAATAATAATCAAACCTTGTATGAAAATAGTTGTTTTTTGAGTTAAAACTATTAAAGAAGACGGAAGGACGGTCTACTTGGCTGCTTTAGCATCTCGTCGTTAGTGTGAGTGCTCCCGGGTTTATCCGTCTCCGTCCATGGCAGCTGCGTCGAGCCGGCTTGATGGTATTTAAAAGTACCGGCACTTACGCGGAAAGTCTTTCATGATTCAGCCTCTCATATATCTCTCATTGATCCATCACCACGAGCGTGCTCTCCCAGGTGTGATAGAGAGCTCTGTGAAGGAGCGGCCGGGAGATTTTAGCCGCCGACGTATTTTTTTTTTTCTCCCTATAATTTCAATCCTTGAAAAGTGATAATGGAAAAAAATACGGCTCCCTTTCATGTCGCCGTAAAAGAATTTTATACGTACAGCATCGTTATTAGCTATCATTTCAAAATGTCAGAGAGCAGATAAAGCACTCAGCGGAGTTCGCTTGGCTCGTCGCTTCTCGCCGCCGCGGTTTAATGTCCGGAGCTCACCTAACATTTTGCGGGATACGGCGTTGTTTCCACTTTTATGGCTCTTTAAAGTTCTTCTCCTGTTTTCTGCGTAACGGAAACAATCGACTAATTTGTCTTTTTGGCATAAATAGGCTTTCTTGTGATTTTTATAAGGCGTGTAGCATTCAAGATGATAATATGATTATCATTAACATTTTTTCTGACATATTCAACAAAATCACAATGTGAGGGGGGCGGCGAGACTGAAAACAGATGGAGGGAGGCGGTTGTAAAGTGCTTGTCCCTAAGCTTTCAATCTAGATAGGAATTGTGCAGCAGAAACTCGAGAAAGAGAGCGTAGGCAGACGATCCATTTCCCCCAATGCTATATTCTGCGTTGGGATTTTTACATCTCAAGTGCATTATTTTACACTTATCAACATTAAACTGCATCTACTGTACTCTCCTCAATTCTTCTAACATTAAAC
>VKOC01024291.1:0-41680 GCA_009364415.1 Spea multiplicata | reverse complement strand
CATGTGCCCCCCCTAAATATGAAAGCTGGAGACGCCACTGCACCTGACTGGCATGCTTTAAAAAGCCTCGATATCTGTTTGCATCCAGGGATCATGCATTGTGATATCAAAGGTGCCCCACTACAAAACACCCACAACTCCAAAATAAAAGCAACGTAAAATAAAAAATAAACAAAAAAAGACAAAATAATAATCTTATTTAAAAACAACTGATGTGCTTATTGTACCACAACTCTGAATAAAGATGAGAGTGATATGAGTTGTAGCCCATAAACATCTAAAGAACATGTGGTGCAAAAAAAGTATGCAGTGCTTGTGGACATTTGTATTTTTTACCTAGGCTTTGTTTAGAACAAGTTTAGGCCCTTCTTATGAGTACCTTGACTGCATTATTTTCCACGCTGTTACTTATGTGGGTAAGTGGATATTTTGGCTGCCCTGTCCTATGGGTGAAATGCAGCCAGCACTCCTTCAATGGAATTTGTAGAGATTATAGTGACATTAATGTGTCCAGTATTTAATAAATGCAGCCTAACAGTACTTAAATTCATATACTTGCATAGTTAATTTTATATACTGTATAATATTTACATATTGCTGGCCTGTGCGTGTTAAAGCTTGACCTGCAGTGTGTGTGTGCAATTCACGGGTATCCACTTTTAAATTTTAGATCCAGCATCTTTACAAACTAGTGAGTATTTTTCAGTTCACTTATTTGAAAAACATTAATGTTTCGTATGTTTGCAAACATTTTGTTGAATGTATTAACTGTGTAAATGCTACTTCGTTTATGTGTTTGAAATGAATGTAATTGAATCTTTTTCAAAATCAATTACTCCTCCCATAGAACCATAGCAGTAAAACCTAGATTTGTGCCACACCTATATTAAGTGATAAGCAACAAGCAGTCTCTTCAATTGTGATACTTGTAGAATCATTATTAAAGAAAATCTGCCTTCAGCTAAATAATGCAGCCTCATTCAAAGGTGTTCGCTTCTAAACCCTTTAAGCTGAGAAAGAGTCTTGGTAATTTTTTTTTAAATATGTAATAATACTTTATGTGGGGATAAACTGACTCACCCTTGATTTTGTTTTCTTCCTCACAGCAACAAGAAAAGCTGAAGTTATTGGAATAAAAGCAAAATTTCCAACAAAAGTCCCGGTAAAATTTCTATCCTTTCTTGTATCTATCTTTTATCAATGTTATCCATCTTTTTTTTTTACTCAGGCACCTCGTTTTGTATGTTCTCTTTTTCTGTAATATATATTAACTAAACTATGTTATTTTAGGTGATTGTAGAAAGATACCACAGAGAAAAATATCTACCTCATCTGGATAAAACAAAGTTTCTTGTTCCCAGGGACCTTTCCATGACCCAGTTTATAAATATTATTAGGTATGTGTTTCAATAATAATATCAATTTTAATTGGTAGATTTATATAAAAGTTGTTTTTCTAAAACCTAAAAAGCATTGTTGTAGCAACAAAAAATTTGCATTGTTTAATTCTCTGGAATTGGATAGTATGTAATATATGCCAGACCGAGTGGATTAAGATTAATCCTTTAAAACCAGCAATGGTGGGGCAGGAAAGGCGCATGACTTGGTAAAATGGTTGATTTTTTTTGTTTTGTTTTTTTGGGGGGGGAGCATGCAAACTTTCCTAACACACAAGATGTGATATCAGATCTAAACATCCCTGCAATTCAAGTTTTCCTAAATGCAAGCAATCTGAACTTGCAAAAGATCATGCTGGCATTTCTACTATTTCTCATATTGGCTAAATGGCTACCCCTTGTTTAGTAGACTGGATAAATAGAATTTAATACATAATTATAGCAGATACATTGCAGCACTAAACGCAAACTTCTGCCTGTGTTGTTAACCTTGAATGCTAAAATTCAACATGTCTTTGTAGATACACTTCAGCTTTAATATTTGTACAGGGAAGCTCTTCAACTCTGTAGCGCAAAACTCTTGTCTGTGTAGTTCAACTTTTGTGAATGTGATTATATGACCAAAACAAACATTTCAAGTTGATGGGTTGTATGTGGCTGTGATAGGGTGACATTTTATTTCTGCCATTTAGGGACTATGAAGCACATGAGATTACACACACACTGATTCACATATACACACCATCACATACACAAATACATTTTAGATATATCTCACATTCAATTATTAGAAGACCTTGGAAACCATGTTGATTTAATATACATACTCCAACGTAATCATCTCCAGAGTCCCTATGTCCTTTAATTTACTAAGCCATACCCCTTTTACTTACTCTCTGTAGTTCAGGTACATACGAAAGAAACACGTGAAACAGCATTTTCATGTAAAGATCAACTGCCATACAAGCCCTATATTTGCAGGTATACATAATGTATGGAAACATTGCTATGTTTCCATACATGATGTATACCTGCAAATAGCAAGTATACATAAACACACAAACCCAGCTTTGCATGTATAGATGAACTGGAAATTGAGGGTATCGACCAAATAAACGCATGGAAACAGCACCGCAGGCATTGATCAACTGAATAAGACGTACAAACCCTGTATTTGCAGATATACAAAAATAATGTATGGAAACCTAGAACAGCAGATATGGATCAACAGAATTACACAATAACACAGCTTTGCAGGTATAGAGCAATTGGAATTCACTTAAAAACTCCCTAAATTACAGGCATAGATAACAGGTCGCACACCCCAAAGCCAGCCCTGGTGTCCACACTGCTTACACGGAACCTGACCAGCACCCAAATTACACATATAGGACATGCCATCTCTGTCCCCAGACAGCCCTGTCTGTGCCATCTTGGTCCCCAAGGCTCAAACACCCTGCTTGTGCCATCTTTGCCTTTCCGCAAATCAATTATACATCTATGATGCGCACAAACTGTAACGTTCCACCCTTCGCTGTCTGGAATTGTTTTTACTCTGTGCTGCTCATTTTCAGTTAACCAACCACTAGTGGCCGCCATTGCCACTCTGAGGCACTCAGACTTGATTGCCATGTCCAGGTGCACCTTATTTCCTGGATTACACAGCCTTTATAAACCTGCCCAGACCTTCAGTCTGGGCCTTCACATTAATGTTTTTGGACTGTTCCTGTGTTGCGGCCAGCGCCCCGCAAGCGGACTCCCGAGCCGAGTGCCCCGCAAGCGGGCTTGCCTGTCGTGTGTGCTCCATCCAGAGGGCTACCTGATCTATTCCTGAGTTGCAGCCAGCGCCCCGCAAGCGGGCTCCCGAGCTGAGTGCCCCGCAAGCGGGCAATCTGCCGTGTGTGCCCCATCCAGAGGGCTTCCTGCCGTGTGTGCCCCATCCAGAGGGTTACTATCCGTGCGCCCCGCCAGCGGGCTTCTAGCCAAGAGACTTTCCATATATATATGTTGTTGTACCATCATCTGCAATACAGATATTAACTGCATATTCTGTCTGTGGTTTATTTCCGGCGCCTGTCTGAAACAACCCCAAACCATCATGCATCGTGGGGTACAGATGGAGCCCCTTGTATCCCCTGAACGTGGGCTCCTATCAGACCTCATCTCCCGGTCCGTGACGCAAACACATTTACAGTCATCTAATCCACACAATCCACACATTTTCTCACTCTTTATTTGAAAATTACTACCCCCTTTCACACTACCCTTTCTCTCACCTTTTCCCACTATATACCCCCTCTCTCCTCGTTCCTCACTATCTACCCTCTCCCCCCTTTTTGGAGTTCACTTACCTTGCAGAAGTCCTACAAGGCCTCTGTCTCACTGCTCCGCCGGGATGCGCGCTGCTTCATTGCTGAGCACCTGTATATGATGGCGTGCTCAGCATGAAAAGCCGGCACCGAGACTGAGCTAGAGGTGTCCTTTCTCTCTTCCACACCAATTAGTGCTCACCCCCTTCCTGCCAACGCCACTGATTCCGGGACAGTGCATTTGTGAGAATGCATTAATGAATATGTGTAAATGATTTGTGTGAATGAGTTAGAGAATAAATAGTTGTGTGAATGAAACTGTGCATTAGTGACTGTAAAAGTGTTTGTGTATCATAGATGTATAATTGATTTGTGGAAAGGCAAAGATGGAACAAGCATGGTGTTTGTAGGACAAAGATGGCATAGGATGGGCTGTTTGGGGACAAAGTTGACTCATGCTGGGCTGTTTGGGAACAAAGATGGCAAGTCTTATGTGTGTCATCTGGGTGCTGGTCAGGTTCTATGTGGACAGTGTGGATGCCAGGGCTGGCTTTGGGTTGTGCAACATGTGATCTATGCCTGTAATTTAGGGGGTTTATCTATACCGTTAATGCTGAGTTTTTAATGTGAATTCCAATTGAACTATACCTGCAAAGTTATTCTGTGATCCATATCTGCTATGCTGTTTCCATACATTATTTATGTATACCGGCAAATACAGGGTTTGTATGTCTTATTCAGTTCATCCATATCTGCAATGCTGTTTCCATGTGTTTATTTGATCTATACCCTCAAAGCTGAGTTTACACGTGATTTCCAGTTGATCTATACCTGCAATGCTGGGCTTGTGTGTTCTGTTGATCTTTACCTGCAATGCTCTGCTTCCATACATTATAATTTTATATCTGCAAATACAAGATTTGTATGTCAGATTCTTTGCCTTCAGTGCTGAGTTCGCATGTGAATTTCATTGATGAAACGTTGATCTATACATGCAAAGCTGGGTTTGTGTGTTTATGTATACCTGCTATTTGCACGTATACATAACGTTTGGAAACATAGCAATGTTTCCATAAATTATGTATACATGCAAGTGCTGTTTCATGTGTTTCTTTCATATGTTCTGTGTAAACAGTGTGGAGACACCAGGGCTGGCCATCCATACCTGCTATGCAATGTTTCCATACATTATTTATGTTTACCTGCAAATATATGGTTTACATGTCTTATTCAGTTGATCTATACAGGTAAGTACTGTTTTTTGATATATATACCTACTTTTTGGTGCAGGAGCGGAGGGAGTGATTGCATGCTAGGGAGCGCGGAGCGGGGCCCAAGGAAATGCTTGAGTAGGGTTCAATTTTTTTCCCCAATATAAAATGTATTGGCAGCAGGGGCTAATATTAACCCCTTCAATCCCAGGGGTTTTTGGTATCTCAAGTCCTGGATCAATCTTGCCATTTTTGCGCTTTGTCGGTTCAGCGATTATTCTCTTTTCCTGTGAATAGTGTACCCATGTAAACTATATATTGTTTTTTCAAGGATATATAGAGCTTTCTTTTGATACCATAGTTGGATTAGCTGAAAATTTACAATGAGAAATTTGGTTAAAAAACACCTAATTGTTTTAAAATTTTCCCTCTGAATCCACACAAAATTAGGTAAAGTGATGGAAAATCCCCTCCAAGTTTGTCCATTCAATGTGTGCTGATTTCAGAAATACCTAATTTATATACTTTCCCAGCACTTATAGGGAAAAAAAATGTTTTTGTAGAATTTTTATGCTTATGGCTTAATGGGTTGGGTTGTGAACGGGGGCAGGAGGTTATCTAGATAGATGTTGTGCTAGGGCAATGGGATGTAAGGGTTTTTTTATTTTATTTTCTTGTCTTTTTATATATATTTTTTTTTAATTGGTTAGAGCTCTTAGGAACCTCTTGAATATGTTGTTAATGCCAGTGATGTCACAATGACATCACTTAGCTCACTTTATGTTTTAATTTATTTATTTGTAATTTTTTTTTGTTTTGGTTTTTTAACCCCTTGACCATTGACGGACCAGGCACGTCACCTGAAAACGAAGGGTTAATGACAATTGACGTTCTAGGACCATCATGATCTACGTTCGCTCTCTGCACCTGCGATCGGCACTGGGGGCTGTTTTAAAAGTGTTTTAGGAGGTGATCAACGATCGCGAGTCCTAAAATTAGCACATTAGCTTAAAACAATTCTCGCATGAAAAGAGTTAAAATACTGGCATATTAAATGCCCATGGGGTGTCTACTTTTATCAAATGTATGATTTGATGGGGTACATTGAATTGGCCAGGTTCAGCACAAATTCATGTCATGTCATGTTGAACACATATTGGGGTGTCGTGTGACAGCGACATATACCAGGAGCTGTAAACGTATACCCAAAGTAGGTGTGTGGGGAAAAAATACACACAAAAAATACTACTGCAAACTTTGAAAAAATGCTGGTGGTACAATGTGTGCATACAAAGCATTTAAAATACCCTGGGGTGTCTAGTTCTCAAAAATATATGGTTTTATAGGGCACACTGAAATGGCCCGTCTCAAAGATGTACCAAATAGGGCATGGGCAGTGGATCACCAAATGCCAAATTTCAACATTGAAAAATGTGCATGCCCCAAATGTGTGCCTTTTCCCCCCAAACAGCCAGGTAAAACCATTCAAGTGGGGTATCACTGTACTCGGGAGATGTTGCTGAACACATACTGAGGTGGGCATTGGCTGGCTTTAAAGATACCAGAAATGGCACATGGGGGGGGGGAGAATTACCAGATAGGGGAAAAAACGCTACATGTACTTATTGCCCCATAACGTGCAGAAAAAAGCAAAAAAAACATAAAAACATTGGGTATTTCTAAACCCTGGATGAATTGTAGAATCTATATAGCAGGTTTATTCATATTCAAAGTTATTTCAACTAAAAGTTAGAAAGTAATTTTTTTTTCTAAATTTTTCACCATATATATATTTTTTTTTTTTTAGTAAATAATATGATACAATCAAAACCATGTGATCTAAAGAAAGCCCTTCTTGTCCTGGGGAAAAAAAACAATATATAACTTGTGTGGGTTCAGTAAACAGGAAAGAAGAAATTTACAGCTAAACACGACCAGTGCAGAAATGTTAAAATGGCCATTGTCACGAAGGGTACAAAAAATAAAATCCCTGCTTCCTCCTCCTTCCTTCCTCATCTGCGTGAGCGCAGTAGACAGGAACTTTTGCTTCTCACTCCCGGAACCTCAGGGCTCACTAGGCGACCTGGATGGTGTTGCTGCCTGCTCCTGCCCTGGTGTTCTTATCGGATTCTTCACAAGACCTACTACTGGACTCCTCCAAGGTAGGCGACTCATTGGATCTGACTGCCGCTGTCCTCCTAAGTATAAGCAAGCCTGGGTCAGGATATCCAGAAATTCATCAAAGGCCATTAAACAAGCAGGGGTCACAACAAAAAGCTCAGCAAAATATAGGAACACTCAGGAGCTGCTGGGTTTTGAATGTTCCCGGGCTGGTGACGTCATCGGGAGCTAGTTGGAGCATGGACGCCGCGGAGGACCGACTCACGGATATTCAGGTGAGTGGCTGCGGGTTGGCATGGTTGCTGACACCAAGGCCTTCTGGTATTTCCTCTTTCCAAGATAGCGTCGCTTATTAGGGTTGTAACTAATGATTTTTTAGATAATCGGATTAAAAAAAATTAAATTTTTTCATTTATTTAAAATTATTTAATTAACAGGTGTTAAAACAAACAGCAGAATAAAATAAAAACTTTGATAAAAATGATTTCTTGTTTTTCCTAACTATTTTCATCACTACTGGAGTCGCTCGTTGCCGATCTCAGCCTCAGGATTTAAGGCACCTCAGGGGTCGGGAGACACAAGTCCTCGTGGCTTTGAAGTTAAGGGTAGAATCCCTTCTATAGGCTCTGCAGGCAGCCTCCAGCCTGGAACTTAATTTTGTTGAACAAAGTCTTAATTAAAATAATTCTCAATTTCTCCTTCCAATTTCCTTTCTGAAACCCACTCAGCCTGCCAAAATTCACTCCCTTATATAGCCAAGATAGCTCTACAGCACCGCCCTCTCATCCTGCCTCATTAACATATGGTAAAAGTTCACAACAAAGCCTGCCAAGGTTATGTAAATGATCACAGTCTGGCTATGGGGGGATTCATGTTCCTCACCCTGGTCATGGAGCCCCTTATTCCAAGACTGCTTTCCCAGATGTCCTAACCAATTGCATGATGTCAATAGCCAGAGTGTGGTCCTCGCTTGTCAATCAGCTGATTTTAGTTCCTGATAGCTGCAAACTTTGATTATACCGGTATATGACAACTGACCTGTCAGACTACCTGTTTTGTGTAACAAATTAAGATGTGAATGATTGTTCTGCAACTACTTGACCTTAAGTGTTCTGGCACCCTGTACAGATGACTATGTGACAGGGCCAGGCTAGCTGGCTCATATGTTCGTGTAAAGTTTAGCCGGGTCATGGAGCACTTTTGTGTCCAGTTCCATATAGCGTGACCCGGTAATATTTTATATTGTGTATTATTGTGTAACCGGCCCAGAGACTGAATGTGGCGGCAGCTCCAGCCTTCAAAGGAACAATCCTGTAATCTGGTTGGGGCTCTTAATCAGCCAGCACAGCCCTGTCTGCCCAGACGGCACCCACGCTACAGGGGGATAACACAGGTGGGGGAAACCCGTTGTATCCCTTAATCCCCTCACCTGATACATCCCCTTATACTGATGGGATTTGTGATGGGATGTGGCTGATGGGATTGGGATTGGGGTTGGGTTCGGTGCACATGGAATTGAGATTGTATATAAATTCTGTGTGGTTGTAAAAAAAAGAGTTCTTGTTTTACTACTAATGGTGGTCTGACTGATCCGTGGATAGCTGAGTGCTATCCATAGGAGGGACTGACTGGTGATTCCTCAGCCCTCAAACAGGGATACCCAGCCTTGGGTACGGTGACCCTGTAACAGACTACTCTGGTGCCCCCATCCCAAAAAAATAGAAAGGAAAACAACTAGCTTTCATTAAGGATAGTTTATGTGCAAGTGCAAACAAGTACAGTAATATATAACTGGAAACAATAATATCCATTAAATACAAGGAAAAAAACAGCGAATCTACTGTAACAAAAACATTTTTTTAAATATTGAAATATTTGGACCCCAGAAAGCATTTCCCTGGGCCCTGAACCACGCTCCCTAGCATGCAATCATTCCCTCCGCTACCACACAAAAAAAAATAAATTGCTGCGCTGACAATGACAGACTGTGCAGTCTTCCCTCCTTCTCACCCTGACCATGACATTGAGAGGTCCTTTCCCCTGCATTCATTCCCAGTCCCTTTGTCCCTCATTCACTAAGCCATACCTCTCCTTTCCTTCCTCCCTGTAAACTATAGATCAAACACATATAAACAGCAGTTGCATGTATAGATCACATACAAAGCCTATATTTGCAGGTATGCATAAATGATGTATGGAAACATAGCATATCGGGTATAGATCAACAGAATCGACACAAAAACCAAGCTTTGCAGGTATAGAACAATTGAAAATTCCATGTTAACTCAGCGTTGAACGTATAGATCAAATAAACATAATCAGACATACAGACCCTCTATTTGTAGATATACATTATTAATGTATGGAAACAGAGCCTACCAGATATAGATCAACAGAATAACATACACCCAGCTTTGCAGGTATAAATCAATTGGAATTCACATATAAACTCAGCGTTGAAGGTATAGATAACCCCCTGATTGTACAAGCATAGAGCACAGGTTGCACACCCCAAAGCCAGCCCTGGTGTCCACATTGCCCACATAGAACCTGATCAACACCCAGATTACACACATATTACAGCCCAGCCTGAGCCAACCAGTGTAAGATGTAAGTGTAATGATTTTCATTTATGCATACCTGAATATATAGGGTTTGTATGTGATCTATACGTGCAAGTGCTGTTTATATGTGTTTGATCTATAGTTTACAGGGAGGAAGGAAAGGAGAGAATGATTGCAGGGGAAAGGACACCTCAATGTCATGGTCAGGGTGAGAAGGAGGGAAGACTGCACAGACTGTCACAGTCTTCCCCTAATCTGCAGGGCCCAAGGAAATGCTTTCTGGGGTCCAATTTTTCAATATTTAAAAGTTTTTGTTACAGCAGATTAGCTGTTTTTTTTTTCTTGTATTTAACGTATATTATTGTTGTTTCCAGTTATATATTACTGTACTTGTTTGCACTAGTACATAAACTATCCTTAATGAAAGCTAGTTGTTTGTTACAAGATTTTTTTCCTTTCTTTCTTTTTTTTTGGGGTGGGGGGCGCCAGAATAGTCATCCGCACATGGCACCAGAACACTTAAGGCTGGTTCTGGCCTCTGGGAACTATCCAGAAGGAGATGTGGCAGAACCTGACAGGGAAGAGGAGATGACATTTTTTTTATGGCCTATTCCCCATCCAGCAAGACCAAGTGACTAACTAGCAAGTGCAGGACCAAATCCTGATCTTTTTTGCCAGGAGGTTGCCTGATACAAACCAGGTCTTCCAGCAAATTAATCTCTGCAGAGAATCTGCTCTCAAGCCTTCCTGCTGTCAGCAAGCACAGTATCCAGGCTGCATCTGAGGACATCAGACCAGGGAAGTAACATCCTCATTATGCAAAGGATATTACTGTATATATACCAGGGCCCCTACGTGCAGGGCCGGCCTTTGGGGTGTGCGACCTATGCGACCGCACAGGGCGCCACCACTCCAGGGGGGCGCCGCCGCGGGGGCCGCCGCCGCGCGCGGTCCGACGCCACTGCCGCCCGGGGTCCGCAGCCGCCAGTAGGGGGCACCCGGCACCCCTCCAGAGACGGACAGTAATGTCCGCCGCTGGAGGAGCAGGCTCGCACCGGAGTGGTATCGGAGGTCTTTAACAGAACTCCGATACCGCTCCCTTGTGATCCGCGCGGCAACAGCTGCTGTGCGCCGGGGTTTGCTGTCAGATCCCGGCGCACAGCACTGAAGCCGCGCCCACCGGTCTCCGTGCCCTCTGAACCCGGAAGAAGACAGAGAAGATACAAGACAGAAGAACTGAAGAAGAAGAGCGAAGAGGAGGCAAAGAAACTGAAAGAAGAAAAGAGGAAAGGTAGGAAAGCATAGAGTGACAGTGAGAGTGGATTGGTGTATATATGTGTGGATTGGTGTATATATGTGTGGATTGGTGTATATATGTGTGTGGATTGGTATATGTGTGGATTGGTAAGTGTGTGAGAGTGATGGGTGTTATGCTGTACCATTTCCAATGTATTTTTCATTATATAATTACGCTCTAAAGTACATCATAACTCCCATCACTCTATACTGTTCCATACAGTGGCAGAGCTGAGAGACAGAGGCCTTGCGCCCCCACCGCAGGACTCCTGAAAGGTAAGTGAACTTCAAAGAGGGAGAGGGTAGATAGTTAGGAGGGGTAGATAGGGCAGAAGTGAGTGAGACGGGGTAAATAGGGCAATCATACTCCTATCATGCCAAGTAGTCTACGAGTACATCCTGGAATCTGCGGGCATGATAAGAATGTGATTGCTGTTATCATATATATATATATATGATTATGTGTATATAGAAATATTGTTATTTAATTGTTTTGTCCTATTTTGTGTGTGTGGGGGTCATATTGTGCATCCTACTACTAACAGACAAGAAGTGAGGCCTACACCACCATCAATGTTGGCGTAGTATATAGTGATTGGGGTTTTGTTACAAGTTTTGATTCCTTTCTTTTTTTTGGTTGGGGGGGGCGCCAGACGAGTAGTCCGCACAGGGCGCCAGAACACCTAAGGCCGGCTCTGCCTACGTGCACCAACACCATTTACTGGAGCTCCTGGGTGGGCAATTATCCAGCTTTGGGTGGGCTATTGGGTTTCTGTTTTTTTTTGTTTTTTTTTTTACAGTATTTATGTATTTCGGCACTGGGTTGAACACACAGTTACTGTGATCTGCCACTCCCAGGACAAATCTTTATTTCCTGTGAACACTGTTACTGTATGCATCTGTTCCCCTATATTACAGTAAAATAGATTACATTTGTTTATCAGTTATTGTGCACTTATTAGTGCTATTGCAGGGCCACTTCTCAGTGAGTGGATTCCCTGTATCTAAATAAATCACTGAGTGGAGGCACTGAATGCACAATTCAAATATGTCCCAATCTCCCTCACTCATTGCGGAGGCTCAGTAGCCATATCGGCGCAAGAAGCAATAGGGATTGTTGCTGATCCTGACCGTATTTTCCAAGTGAAAGGGAAAAAAGGCTACACTTATTTACTCTCCCTTTTATGTTCTCTAAATGTCTGCCTACCTTCTCCCCGACTGCTTCCGTATCTCGCAGCTCCACTTCGACTCTAGCATCTTCTTCATCTTGTTCTTCTCACTTCTGTTTTTTATTTCTTTGTGATGCCATGGACAAGACCTCCCAGTGAATCAAATAGATTCTAGAAAATACAAAAAGACCAGGTAGGTTACTGTATGTTTTTGCAAAGTCATTAGATGGTAATATAAATACCCCAAAGTTGTATGAAGGAGCCTGTTGTAGTGGGGGTATAAAAATACTTTAGGAAAGCTGGGTGTAGTCAATGCAATATGGCAATAGGTTAAATTAGTTACAGTCCATAAGTAGCAATTTGTAACACTGGCGGTATCTGCTTAATCCAAGGTTGCATCTGAAGTCTAGGAGATTATGAACAGTGGAATCTGTAGAGGGAATCAGCATGGGGCTCTCGTACGTTAATGGCAATAAAGATGTGGAATTTGGCAGCAGAAAGGCTGTTGCTGATCTGTTCTGAACACAATCCGCTTAGGGGCGCTCGTATAAACCGGTGTAAAATGATATGCAAAAAAAAAAACTTAACTGTTCATCTAAGAATGTGGTATATCTACTAGAGTGCGGATGGTGAGAACCAATGAAAGAAAGGATATTAGAACACCTGGGGAATATTAGGAATAAAAATATGAAACATAGTGTACCGGGACACTGCAATTCATGTCATATTGATCACGCATTACATATTTAGTATAAAGAATATTAATGAATATATATTTTATGATTGTCGGTGTTTATTACATTAATTGCTTAGCTGCCAGTGGATATCCCCATTAATCTTGGATGGGTATACATAACATTTAAGACTTAAGGCAGGTGAAAGAATTAGACCTCATTTATTCCCAATGCCCGTATAACGTACATAGGAGGCTGTAGATATAAAGACATACACACAGTAGAGGCAGTAATAACATACATAAATATTTTATTTTTTACATTTGTTTAACGCGATCCGTTCTTCCGGTATCCCGATCTGTCTCGCCGACCTGTATGGGTGTGAAAAAACAATATATGAACATAGGACCATCAATCCGATTCTACTCTCCTAATTTCTATCGCCCTAACTTTGTTTTTTATGTCCATGTACTCACCTTGTTACATTATACAATGGACAACGAGAGACACAGAGGACGGGAGATAGACGTCATCCGGCCAAGAAAGCGCACATACGTCAGGCGCGTATACGTCGGAGCACCCACGTAGGAGGACGAAAAAATGGCACCCCACACATAAAAAAACTCACAGACGGTTAGAAGAGATAATCCTGAGGACGCCACACTGGCAAAACACGTCGGGGAACTGTAACGGTTTCTTCTATCAAAAGGACTTTTTTTTTTTTATAATTTTTTTTTTTTATACATTTAGCGACTTTTATGCGTGATTTTAAATATTTATTTGCACAAAATATTTATTTATGGTTACGTGTATTGAGTCTCTTATAATCATTTCTGTATCGGGCTTGGACCCAGAATAAATTATTATATCTATTAACCTTTTGGTGGAATAGTCTTTAGTGATATAATTTTCCACCATCCCTCTACCACATTCATTTACTAACATACCTCGGACCCAGGAAGTCCAGATGATGAAGCTGCAGATGGAAATCAGAGCTACGGGCTTTATATCCTACTAACTGTAAGTGGATCTCAACTCTGGTTGTTTCGGTTCAAAGAAGGTATCATCCCATGGTGTTTCCCTTTTTGTCTTCTTGCATACAAGCCACATCTCGAGGATTGGTTTGAAAGGACCTGAAACACATTGTGAATGCATAGAGTGGATTTCACCTATCACAAAATAAGTTGTTTGAATTTCTATACTATTTCAGTTTTTTTTGTGTTTTTTTTTTTTTTTTTGCATATCATTTTACACTGGTTTATACGAGCGCCCCAAAGTGGATTGTATGGTATAGTGTAAATGGGCCGGTTAGAAATTAGATTCTTTTAATCTCCATAACTGGTCCATGGAACAGTGGTGTGCCAGTGAACACAAGAAGTGTGTTCTTTATACTTGGCTCAATTGCTCATTTTTACTTTTATTGTAATCTTACCTTTTATACATTAATCACATAGATAACAAATGAACTATGATTTTTTTTTAAAAAAGTGTCTACTTTTGTAATGCAAAATAGTGGGTAAAATCTTTTCATTTTATTACTTTTTCTCCTAGGAATCGTATGAATTTATCACCTACTCAGGCATTTTACCTCCTTGTAAATAACAAGAGTCTTGCAAGCTTGTCCCTTACTATATCTGAATTATATAGGGATCACAAGGATGAAGACGGGTTTTTATATGTCACCTATGCATCTCAAGAAATGTTTGGTTGAATTTGTAATATACAATGTTTTGAAAAAATAATAAATGTACTTGTATTAAATGATTCTAATATATTTCAGAGAATATATAAGTGATATGATTTTTGCATGCCTTTCAATATTTCAAATGACCAGAGGAAAACTGTCCAGGATGTCCCCAGAGAGCTCACCACTGCTTTCTATGTACCAAATCGCGCTGTCTTGGCTCCACAGGACCCCGAGGGATCACCCTGGAAAGAGTTATGTCATAATTGGGTAGTTCAAATATAGACTTTAGAATGACATAGCAACTATCCTATAAAATTCCCACTCAAACAATAGGAACCTGCAGGGGGAGGTTTTTCCTAGGTCGGTTATAGTTGGGTACAAATTTCCTGTGGTCTTCCTTGTGTCTTACTGCAGGGTACTATCCAGTTACTGCTTCTAATTATGAAAGGCTCCAGTCGCTGTTGCCCCTCTTCCCACTCTGTCCCAAATACTGGACTTCGGCTACCCCGATAGTATCTGGTTTCAGGGTCGACCACAACAGCCAGATGATGCAAGTGGTCCCCCCCAGGTGCAGCTATAGATTGCAATATCATCCAGATTTTGCCCCATCATTCTGAGCCCGGTGCCAATCCCCCATAGAGATAATTTCAGACAGGAAGCAACAACCTTGACGCATCTTGCTTCCAATCCACGCTGCCAATTGCGGGCCTACAACAAATATAAATAAACTAATACATGAAGAGGGAGGAAAACAACAATCAAAATGTCAAATCACACCCCTGCATCACCCCATTCAATTAAATAATCTCTGTGGCGCAGATATAGTTCTGGAAACACGCTGCCAGTTCCCAGCGTCCAATGTACTTCTCGAGAGTTTGCCAAAATCGTGCTAGCCGACTTGGGTGCCTCTTTCCTGGCTACTGCGCAGAGGCAGCTGCAGCTTACGGCAGCCCAACATGAAGCACAACATGACTAATGAAAATATAACAAAAGTACGTTTTCGCTTATTTACCACTGTTGTAGTTGTGACCCGATTCTAACTTTAAATTATTTAAGGTGATCAGGGAGCCTTAATAACAATAAAATGTATTTAATCTATATACACTTTGTATCTTGATATACAAATGTATATAAAACGAGGTATCCCAGTCGATTATATGGTAAGAATACTGTTGTGAATAATTATACTTAAATGCTGAAAAAAGACATGGCCATCAAGTTCAGCCTTTCCTATATCTGTTAATTTGTTGCTGTTGATCCAAAAGAAGGCAAAAAAACCCAGTTTGGCTCTTTCCAATTTTGCACTAACCAGGGAAAAAATCCCTTCTTGACCCCAAAATGGCAGTCAGATTTCTCCTTGGATCTGTCACAACCACCTCCACAATGGCACTCCAATCACCGCAGGAGTTATTCTGCCCAATCCAAGAGAGGGGCCCTTAGTAACAGAGAACCAAGACTTAGAGGATCCCAACAGCAAGGAGGCCAAGTGTGGGCAGGTAAATATAGGTACTGAGTAGAAAGGAGAAGGAATCTCCAGACGAACCCCACAGGTAGAATAGAGCCGAGGGGTTAACACGGAACAGGTGGTCGATCAAGCCAGAGGGTCGAAACACGGAGTGGGAAGTCAGACAAGCCAAACTGGTACACGAATCACCGGGCAGAGGTACAGAGTCAAAATCCAAAGGGTAGTCAGGCAGCGAAGGGTCAATGGTAACCTAGATCAGGAACACAGCAACAAACGAAATATTGGACCACAACAGGGTGCAGGAGAAACGGATTTCCGGCTTTTTAAAGCTAGCGCCAATCAAAAACCCCGCCACCATGGTGACGTCGCGACAGATCCTCCAGCCGTCCATCACCGCTCCGATACCAGCCACGCGGTGTTCCTGCAGGCAACGCCAGGAGAAGAGGTAAGTATGCTGACAGGGGAATCCCCAGACTCAACCCCTTGGGTTCCGCGCCGGTGGCAGAGTCCCTGTCTGCCGGTGGCGGAGCTCCGGGACAGAGTTGCGGGTGTCTGGCATCCGTAGACGGCATTCCACTTGCTGGTGCCGAGAACTGTGGGATCGGGAACCTGGCGTCCACGAGCCGCGATCTGCCCACCGGTGCAGGGAACCGAGAGATCGGGCACCCCACATCTGCGAGCGGCAGTCTGCCCGCCGATAACGGCGCTGGAACCGAAACACCGGGAGCTGGGAGATCAGGCACCAGCAATTCGCCTGCTGATGCCGGAACCGTGAAAGGATCAATAAGCTGTTTCCCCATAATTAAAGATTATATCCCCGAATATTATGTTTTTCCAAGTATCCACCCTGGTGCAGTTTAAACGTCTGTACAGACTCCAATAAAACTACCTTTGCAGGCAGAGAATTCCACATCCTTGTTGTCCTTTCTGCAAAAACCCCTTTCCTCTGCTTTAGACTAAATCTCCTTTCTTCCAGTCTAAGTGCATGACCACGTGTCCTATGCATAGTCCTGTTTATGAACAATGGTTTGTATTGGCCCCGAATATATTTATATATTGCTATTATATCCCCTCTGAGGCGCCATTCTTCTAAACTAAATAGATTTAAATTTGTTAACATTTATTCATTTTGTAGCCCGCCTCTGCACCCTTTCTAGTACTATGATATCCTTCTTTAGAATAGGTGCCCAAAATTACATCGTGTTCAAGGTGCGGCCTTACCATGGATTTACACAGAAGCAAAATTATATTTTTATCCCGCGAATTGATGCCCCTTTTTATACACGACAATACCTTACTGGCCTTAGCAACTGCTGACTGACATTGCACATTGTTGCCTAGTTTGTTGTCTATAACAATTCCCAAATCGTTCTCATTTGTTACCCCTAAATCACTACCGTTTAGGGTGTAGGTTGCTTGTGCATTCCCTACCCCGAAGTGCATAATTTTACCTTTATCTACATTGAATTTCATCTGCCATTTGTGTGCCCAGTCCCCCAGTCTATCTAGATCACTCTGAAGCACTGTAATATCCTGCTTGCACTGTATTACTTTACCTAGTTTAGTGTCATCTGCAAACACGGAAACATGACTTTCAACGACTATTGCCAGGTCATTTTATACATATGTTGAATAAAATTGGTCCCAGAACAGAACCCTGAGGGACAGCACAACTTTTCGGGTAAATCAATGTTTATTAATAATTTTCCAGAGAAATATCCAACAAAGGAAGGGAGGGTACAGAAATAAGAAAAAGGGGGGGCACGAATAAGGGTACAGTCCAACGCCATCACGACATACGCAGCATGAGCATGGTATATATGTAGCATGGTAGGCATACATACGTGGGTAATACGGCCGGTACAACCAAATGTCAATGGAATCGTAAGGGACCAATCAAAATAGTTAACTAGATAATTGACACCGTCGCGGCCCGTGACACAACAGGATGTAGTATGTGTGGAGGACTCCGAATTGAGCGGGGCCAGCGAGATCGAGAAACAATGGAGGCTGAGACAGCTAGGGTCCATCTCAATATGGAAGGCGAAAAACGACCGACATCGAGGAGAAAGTTGGGGTTTGGCTACAGCACAGCGGGCGAGATTCCTCCAGTAACATAGAGAAAGCGCCCAGGAGGTGATAAAATGCGGTAGAATGCAGCATCGTGACGGACCAGGAAGGGGACGGTAAGACAAAGGATCCAGGGAGGGGAAAGGGAGACAGGAAACAGAGGGTAAAAACGGATGGGGATGGGAAAAGAGAGAGAGAGAGAGAAAGAAAAAATAAAATAAAAAGGGGAGGAAAGGCAAGATGGGGCTACGGAGCGGGTGTAGCCTCTAGGAGAGGGCGGATCTCGGGTATTACACCCAATGAAACCAGAGACGAAGATGTTTGTCAGACCTGTCCTCCACCGAGCACATCAGTTCCTCAAGGACACGTCTCCTCTCTACCGGCAGGATCCACTCCCGGACCGAGGGCGGGGCAGGGCCACCCCAGTGTAGTGGGATTATAGATTTGGCCGCCACTAGGAGATGACGGAGTATCGTAGATTTGTACCAAGAGACAGGGTAGGGCATGTGCAGCAATAGGAGAAACTCAGGGGTGAACGGTAGCCACTTGTCAGTAAGAGCTTGAGCAGTGGCGTGGACAGTAGTCCAAAAAGAGTGCATCTGAGGGCAAGACCACCATAAGTGAAGGATCGAGCACGGGGAAGCCCCACACCTCCAGCATTCATCACGTATATCAGGATTGTAAGGGGCCAGCGTGGAAGGAGGGCGGTACCAACCGGCCAAGAGTTTATAGGACATCTCCTTGTTGCACTTACCAGCCTCTCCGATGTCCCGCGACGGTTGGTCGCGGGTGGGCGGCGTGCTCACGACTATATACGCACGCCCTCTCCAAATGACGTGTGTACTGCACGCACACGGAGGGGCGTGCGTATTGACGCGGCACGCTCACGGTGGTCGCATTCGTCTATGGTAGAGATGGTGGTAGTGCGGAGCAAAGAGTGCCAAACACCAAGCGTCGCCGAAACAAAAGGGTGAGAAGCAGCTACATGACTAGCACAGGCAGTGGTGAGCCAAGGTAACGAACTCGTCGGAACAGCAAGTGTAGCACTCTCGGTACCCACCCATAGCTTATGCCGCACTCCACATGACCATTCAAGCACACGCAGAAGGTGACAGGCCCGATAGTATGTGCGGGGGCAGGGCAGAGCCAGGCCACCCCTCTCCCCAGGACGAGCACACTATGTTTAATCCGTGGGGAGCCACAGCCCCAAACGAACCAGAGGAAGAGAGAGCGAAGTGAAGTGAAAAAGGAAGGTGGTATGCGAATGGGAAGGGTCTGGAACAAGTAAAGGAGCCGAGGCATAGCATTAATTTTGATCGAATTAATCCTTCCCATCCAGGAGAGAGTGAGCCGAGACCACCTAGCGAGATCAGTGCTCAACGCAGAGAGAATAGGCAGGAAGATTATAGAAAAGAGTTGGGAGAAGTCCGCTGACAACCAAACGCCAAGATAGCGCAATTTTGCGTCGCACCAACGGAACGGGAAGGCAGTCGCGAGTGAGGAGCTCTCCACCGCGGGAATATCCCCCCCAGAATTTCAGATTTGGCCAAATTAATTTTGAAATTAGATACGGAACCATAGAGATCCAGTTCCTTTAAAATGGAGGGCAAAGACAACCGGGGCTGAGAGATGGAGAAAAGACGATCTTCGGCGTAGCCTAGGATCTTATGTTGGGTGTTAGGATCTTATGCATCCGGATAGCCTGCAAGAGAGGTTTAAGGGTGAGCACAAACAACAACGGAGACAGGGGAAAAGAGTCCGATAGGAGCACATTAATTCGAAGTCACACCGAAGGAGCGGAGTACAACGAGCGGACCCAAGAGAGGAAGCCTGTCCCGAAGCCCATGCACTCAAGGGTGGCCAACAGGAACACCTTCTCTGCGTCCGTGGAGAGGAAGGCTGAAGGTATGGAGGAGGACCTCGCCAGGTGTATCAGGCTGAGGGCGTGGATGGTGCAGTCTCTGGCCTCCCGGACGGGGACATAGCCCAATTGGTCTGGGTGCACCAAGGCGGGGAGAAAGGGCTTCAGTCTGTTCGCCAAGATTTTAGCGAACAGCTTGAGGTCCGCATTGAGCAGTGACATCGGGCGGTAGCTGCCACAATGTTCCAGATCCTTGCCCTCCTTAGGTATAAGAGTAATGGATGCCAGACCAAGAGAATTTGATAGCCAGGCAAAATTCTGCGAGAGAGATGGGAACGTCCAGGCCTGCCGCAGCCTCGGTCAGTAGATGCTGAGTCAGGGTGCGTGAGAGGTAGGCGCGGATGTGTGGAACCCGAGAGGGCGAATCCCCCCTAGGAGAGGTCGGTGAAATATTTGAGGAAGCTGGCCGAGATGCCCGAATGGAGTAGACGCACCATTCCATCTGAGGAACGGATCCTGGGTATATAGGTGAGGCGGCGGGACTGCCGAAGAGCCCTCGCTAAGAATTTTCCCGACTTATATGTGCTCATGGAAAAGCGCCCTATTGCGTAAGTAAGACCTGTGATATCTGGCGTTCGGAAGAGAAGCCAGGTCCTTCGGAAGCAACAGTAAACATTGCAGGTGCTCTCCAGACAAGGATTCTTTATGGGCTTGTTCCGCGGCTGGGACAGCACCACTTTTGACCAGCTTGAAAATGTACCATTTATAACAACTCTCTGTTCTCTATCTCTAAGCCAATGTTCTACCCAAGAACAAGAATTTGCATCTAGACCAATTTCCTTCAGTTTGAATACTAACCTATTGTGTCGAACCGTGGCAAAATCCAAGTAGATTAGTCAAATCTCCGTTTATTAGTTATGCACATTGTCAAAACAGAGAGAAAGCATATAAAACAAGTACAATATGCATGATGAAGTACAGAACATGAGGACAACGGGTAGTTATGATCCACAAGTCATAACAGCAACAAAGCTAAAGACAGCGTGGTGTACGGATCAGGCATAGACGGCGAGCCAGGGTCAGTGTAACCCGAGGCAAGTGTGGCACTACCAGCAATCCAGTGTAATGAAGACGGAGCGAGAACTGGAGAGTCACAGCGTAGACAACAAAACAAAATAAAAAAACAGTAAGAAAATAAAAAAGTAAGAAAACAAAAACACACGCTGCTGCGGAGTGGTACAGAAAAAGAAACGGTCATCACAAGACGCGACAAACAACATGACCGAGCCCAACCCTAGACGAGGAGGGGAAGAGGACCTGAAGACAGTAGGCTGTCCAGCAGAGATTCAGAGGGAAACCGTACCTCCAAGGAACCCGAGCTGGCAAGCGGGATGGGATCAGTAGCAAAAGCGGAGAATGACAGCTCGAGCCGCCTGGATCAGGTGGACAAGTAAGGACCTCCTATAGACACCATAAGAAGATTGCGTGTGGTGGAGCAGGAGAGCTGCCGGGGAGGCTACGAAATTGGGGGCGGCCACTTCTCTAATCACCTTCACCACGGTGGACCAGAAAGGGCGTATCTCCCTACAGTCCCACCACAAATGTAGGTACGAGCCGTCAGAGACGCCGCACCTCCAGCACAGGGGGGAGACAAGGGGGAGGTAGTGGTGCAATTCCACGGGGACCTTATACCATCGGGACAAAAATTTATAGGAGCATTCCTGAATCCTACTCGAAATGCTGCCTTTATGGGTAAGTAGTATCATTTTGTCCCAGTCAGCCTCGGAGAATGGGATCCCAAGATCCCTCTCCCACAGACTCAGGAAGAAAGGTTTCGTTTTGCACTGTTCGTCCAACAGTAACGCATAAAGGTGAGATAGCAGGTGGGCTGGTTCCTCAGATAAAACACACAATTTCTCAAGAGCACGCAACTCCCTCGTAATCAGGGGAGCCGGCAGCATGGCGGCGGCGTAGTGTTTGACTTGGTGGTATACAAAAAGACGCTGAAAGGTGGGGGGTGACTGGCACAGGAGATCAGTAATCGGGCGAAAGGAAGCGCCCCTCAGGATCTAATGGATCCTGACAGGGCCGGAATGCGGGGGGGGGAACAAACTCCGCAAGCCCCTGCGTGTGGAGAGGTCAAGGTCAGGGTTATGCGTGAGGGGGAGCATAGGGCTCGGAGCAGACGTCAGGAGACACCGAGAAGCCACCCGCTTCAGAACACGCAAAGTGGCAGGGATTGTAGGGTGTGAGATGACTGTCAACGTCCAGTAACGGGACGGTAACCACGGGGCGGCTGTAATATGGTGAACAAAGAAAGAGTTTTCCAGGGAAACCCATAGTTTAGACACTTCCAGAGACCATTCTACAAGCCGACGCAAGTGTGACGCCATCCAATACCATTCGAGATTGGGCACCCCAGTCCCCCCTTATACTTAGGCCTGGTTAAATGGGAGAGGGAGAGCCTGGGACTCCGCCCCGCCCAAATGTAGTTCCGAAAAATCTTATGACACTTCCGAAAGTACGATTTAGGAAGGGAAATGGGCAGGCACTGTAATAAATATAAGAACCTGGGGAGGATGTTCATTTTGAGAACCCCAATGCGGCCGAACCATGAGATATGCGGGACTGCCCATTTGCGGAGGTCCGCAAGTACTGAGGAAAGCAGCGTATCAAAGTTAAGAAGCTGGAGCCGGGACAGGTCCGAAGGGATCCACACTCCCAAATACTTAATCGCAGAGGCAGCCCACCGAAAGGGGAAAGAATGAACTATATCCGTTTTAACCGAGTCAGGAATGTTAATCCCCAAGATCTCGGATTTGTGTAAATTAATTTTATAATTGGAGAGGGTCGCAAAAATGTCCAGTTCGTGTATAATGTGCGTGAGGGAGACAAAGCAAAGCATGTCATCCGCATAAATAGCGAGTTTGTGTGTGTGACCATTGACCGAAATTCCACAGATATCACTATTCATCCTAATGGCCTGTGCCAAGGGCTCCATCACCAAGATGAAGAGAAGGGGGGAAAGGGGACAGCCCTGACGGGTGCCATTCCGAATAACAAAACTGTCAGAGAGGATGCCATTCACCTTAACCCGTGCAGAGGGGTTAGCATACAGAGCCCTAATTTGATTAAAAAAGTGGCCCGGCAGGCCAATAGAGTCCAGGACCTGAAAGAGAAATGGCCAAGAAACTCTATCAAACACCTTTTCGCCGTCCATAGAGATCAGCGCATAAGGCACGTCGAGCCGCCTAGCATGGGTCAGTAGATTGAGGACTCTGATGGTGTTGTCCCTGGCCTCCCTTCCGGGTACGAAGCCCACCTGGTCCCTGTGTATTAAAGAGGGGATATAGGATTGAAGGCGAAGGGCCAAAACCTTCGCCAAAAGCTTGAGGTCAGTATTGATAAGGGAGATGGGGCGATAATTGGAACAACAGTCAGCATCCCTGCCCGGTTTGGGAATGACCGTGATGTGAGCTAAATTGGTTCGGGGGTCCGGGGTAAGGCCGTCAGCCAAGGAGTTAAAGAGGGTCGTTAAGTGTGTGCCTAAGACCGGGAAGAAACGGTCATAGTAGACACTGGTGAGGCCGTCCGGACCCGGACTTTTGCCCTTGGGGGTCAACTTAAGAGCAGCCTTCACCTCGTCGCACGACACAGGGGCATCTAGAGCCTCCCACGCGGCCAAATCCAGGCGCCTGGGCAAATGTTTCTCTATATATGCCTTTAGGGAATCTAAGGATCGAGAGCACCCTGAAGACCCAGAGGGCAGATTATAAAGGGAGTGATAGTACGAACGAAAACATTCAGCAATCTCAGATGACTCATGAGACAACGAGCCCGAAGGGTGTCTAATTTTTGGAATGAACGAGGCGGCCCGTTTGGACCTCAGAGCCCTGGCCAGAAGCTTGCCTGGCCTATCGCCAAGCTCATAAAAGGACTTCCTCGCCAACAAAAAGGAACGCCGTATCCCACCATCCAGAAGGGAGGCCAGTTGTGTCCGTAGGGCATGCAGTCGGGGGAGAATCGTTGAGTCTAACGAGGCTTTATGCGACTGTTCCAGGAGATGAATCTGCTCAATAAGCGATGACAGATTGGCCAATTTAGATTTTTTCTGCATGGAGCCTAACTTAATGAGATGACCTCTAATTATGGCCTTATGGGCCTCCCATATCGTGGGGAAGGGGAGCTCGTCAGTAATGTTGTCAGAAAAGTATTCCGTAAGGCGGTCAGAAAGGTCGGACAACGAGACGGGGTTGTCAAGCAGATTTTCATTGAGCCTCCAGTTCCAGACCCTACCTCTGGAAGGGGACAGACGCAAAGAGAAGTGGACTGGAGCATGGTCACTAAATGAGCGTATGCCTATTTCAGAAGAATGCAATTGAAGCAGATGGGGATGAGACATAAACAACATGTCAATCCTGGTATAACGGTTGTGAGGGGAGGAGAAAAAGGTATAGTCCCTGCCGTCGGGATGCTGCGACCTCCAGACATCCACCAACTGGTTAAGGCGAAGGGCCCTCCGAACTCTTTTAATATGGCGAAAAGGGGTGTGGGAGAATTGGGAAGAAGAATCCTTAGAGTGATCCAACGTCATATTCAAGTCACCCCCGAAGATAGCTAGGCCCTCTCGGAAGTCTCCAAAGCGGGACAGAATACGGGAAAGGAACAGGGACTGACCACGGTTGGGAGCATACACATTACCAAAAGAGACCTTTTGATTACCTAGGTAACCTTTTAGAAAGATGGCTCTGCCCTCCGAGTCCCTCCAGACATCCAGCAGACCGAAGGGGAGCGACTTGTGTAGCAGAATCGCAACACCCTTGGTCTTAGAATCAGGTGAGCTAGAGAAATAATTATGAGAGTAGTGATGGTTGAGTAGCTTAAATTCTCTCGAGGACTTATAATGCGTCTCCTGGAGGAATGCTACATGCGTCTTAAGTGTGTGCAAAACATAAAGCAGCTTAGATCGCTGTTGGGGCATGTTTAAACCTCTGACGTTTAAAGAGGTGAATTTAATGTGATCAGGTGTCATTGATAAGGTATCTGGAGGGACAAGGTGGAGCGCGCGTCACAGCAGCAGTGCAAAAATAAACAGAAAAAGGAAAAATACCATGAAACCAAAAACAACAAAAACGAAAACGAGTCAAAAGTGTGCACAACGAGCACAGCAGGAGACCCTGGATGCCGAAGCATCAAATATTGAGCCATGAGACCTAGCGGTAGGTCATGAACCATCGCCATGACCCTAGGATGGGTCGAGGCAGGCCAGCCCTTGGGGAGTGTGCGTGAAAGAACCAATGTGTTATAGTAATAACAAAAGAGGCTGGTCCTCAAAACAACCGAAATCCAAATCCGTTGAAACATAAAAGGGAAACGGGCTAAGATGCAAAGTGTGTAAGTGTGTGAGGTGCGTGTAGAGAAAATATACGTATCAATAGAAGGCTGTTAGGGGGAAACCAACGGGGGCCTGTATCCCTAGAGAGCTACAGCAGCAGAAAAAATGTATAAGCCCCACGCAGGGTGGGTAAGTTGGCCAGCGGGCAGCAGTCCCCGGAAGTGGAGAGCGCACCCGCTGAGGCAGGCGGACCCCTCACAAAACCGCAGAACCAATATCACACACAGTACAAAAGATGAAAAATAAAAATAGGAAAGAAAGAACCCCCCACCCTAAAAAATCAAACAAACCCACAACCATGCCCCAAAGAAAAATACCGTAACCCATCGCGACGCGATCGCAGCGGTGGGGAGGGTAAGTCAGACGGGGTAGAGTCCCGGGTCAACGGCAGTCCCGCAGGGAGAATGCCCAAAATTCCAGAGTGGCGACGATGCGGAGTCCCACACGGGTCAGGAGAGAAGCAGCCGGGTGGCCAATAGCACAGCCATCGCGGGCGAGAAAGCAGGACAAAAGGCAGACTCGACCCGGCACGGAGGATCTGGTCGACGAAGATAGTCACAGGAGACTCACGAACGGGGGTCATCCAGGCGTCTCGGGCGTTTGTTACGCTGCGGTCTGGGTGACCAGTCTTTGGTGGGATCCGACAGACCGGCAGGCGCTTGAAAAGAGTATTCCCAATCCGGGACATCACAGGGAGGTAGGCCAAGGGCGTCGATGAAGCCGGGGACATCTCCATGATGATGTGGGTAGCATTGCCCCTACGCACAATTAGGGCAAAGGGGAAGCCCCATTGGTAGGGGATGTTCGCCTCCCGCAAAGCTCTCGTGATGGGCTGAAGTTGTCGGCGAGTTTGAAGCATAGCAGGTGATAAGTCTTGGTAAACCGTAATATTGTAGGAATTCCAAGCGAAGGTGGGCTGGTTACAAAACGCCCGGAGTATGAGCTCTTTCACATGATAGTCCTGGAGGCAGCAAACCACATCCCTGGGGGGCATGGTGCCCGAAGGTTTTTGACGCAGGGCTCTGTGGGCCCTATCAAAGCGAATATCTGTGTCCTCAGGTCTGCGTAAGATCAAGTTAAAAATGGTTTGAAGGGTGGAGGGTAGCTCGGGGTGTTCGATTGATTCCGGCAAACCTCTCACCCTAATGTTGTTCCGCCGGCCTCTGTTGTCCAGGTCCTCTAACTTCCTGGACAGCTGCTGGATCACCATCGCTTGTTGCCGCAGGTGAGAAGATAAGGAGTCCACAGTGTGGAAAATGCGCAGCTGGTCTTCCTCCAAGGCCGCCACGCGGCCCCCAATATGGCGGATGTCCGTCTGGATATCGGTAAGGCTGGAGCGTATGCCCTGCGTTGCTTTATCGATAATGACAGCGATGTCATCCCTCGAGGGTAACGAGTCAAGCTTCTCTCTCCAGGATCGTGCCACTGGAATAGGGGAGATACGGTCCTCGTCCGGGGTACCTTCTTCAGGTGCATCACTGGCCTGGCTGGCTGCCGATGATGGCGGCCTATTGCAGGAGTCCCGGGAATCTTGATCCGAAGCCGCCGGAAAGAAGGATCAAACCGAGGTAAGAGACCCCTCGGGGTGGTATGGGGCTTGTTAGTTTTGCCCATTTCGAACGGTAGCAGCTTTACTGAAGCGAATTTAGGACCGGGTACCGCGGAGCACAAGGTCTAAGCCTCCATCTTAGAAGCAGGCAAGTCACGCCCCCCAAATCCAAGTAGATTACATCCACTGCAATACCCTGATCGACACTTCTACTTACTTCTTTGTAGAATGCAATTAAATTAGTTTGACAGGACCTATGTTTCATAAAACCATGCTGATTTTTGCCAATAATTCTGTTCTTCCCAATGAATTCCTGAATAGTACCCCTAAACAGCCCTTCAAACACTTTCCCAACCCCAGAAGTTAAGCTCACAGGTCTATAATTTCCAGGCACAGAGTTTGAACCATTTTTCAAAATAGGAACCACATCTGTCTCCCTCCAATCCCCTGGTACAATTCCTGAAAGAAAAGAATTTCGAAAGATTAGAAACAGAGTTTCACTTATTTCCTGACTCAGCTACTTTTTGTAGTTGCTGCAGCATCTTGTCCTGAGCCATCCAATCGCAGTTTGACTGCAATTTTTTTCAGTAGTCCTATGTATATCCATTACCATAGGTTCCTCCTTAATATATACTGAGGAAAATAGTTATTTAAAGTTTCTGCTTTTTCCTGGTCCTTGTTTTCATTTTTTGTTTTTTTTTAGAATTCATGTACTTAAATAATTTTGAGGGTTAGTTTGGTTATCACTTTCTCATTTTCTAGTTTAGCCCATCTAATCACCTTTTTGCATGCTTTATTGGCTTCCTTATATTTTGCATGCTTTATTGGCTTCCTTATATAGGATGCCTCTGATTCATCTGATTTAAATCCTGTAAAAGCCATTTTCTTTTTAATTTTCTGCTTAACGTCCCCACTAAGTCACATTGGTTTCAATTTGTTTCTTTTATATTTATTTCCTAATGGTACATACTGAGAAGTGTACCCTGCTAATATGGTATTTGCTCAATTATAAGATATGGTTTTTGAGCTTTTTTTTTTCAGAGCATACATATCTAATGTATCCAATTGGAAAGACCATGCAGATCCCAAGAAGTAATATCGAAATAAAATCTATTTATGCAGGAGTATATGCCCAAATACACTAAAAAACTATAAAAAGTCTTGTGAAAGTTTAAAAAGAGCTCTGAAAGTAGTCCTCAACATGTTTCGCCAAGTCTGTGGCTTCATCAGGAGTGTCTTCGGTGCCGATACGTGGTCCTTTTAAGACGTGCCGGGCGCCATCTTTGTTTTTCGACGTCCTTAAGTCTTGACGTCCGTGCGTCTGACTTCAACACGTCCTGCGTGTTGGTGGTCCGTGTTACATCCAGCAAGGCTCCAAGGTAAGTACAAGAAAAAAATAATTGTTAGTCGCGGGTCTCTCATAAATAGATATAGCGAGAGACCGTGTCTCTCGTATTTGAATCTAACTAGAGCACCCAGGTCCGAGAAGATGGACAGGAACACGGCCCCCATTTAGAAACGTCGCCCATCACCGGTCTAATGCACAGGATATAGAAACGGCAATCTGCCGATCACGGAACATAAAACGAATGTGAAGATACTACGGATTACAGTTCGTATGGGAAAAGTGTAGCCGAAGTAGAGGAGGAGGACAGATAAACTGCACTGTGTTGAAAGTCGCCATGTGGGTAAAACATGAAGAGCCGAGTGTAAAAAAATTAATAATGTATAATCCTTATTTTACAGGAAATGAAGATAAAAAGTCAACCCAGGGGTGAATGGACATAGAAGCGAATAGGGATTCAAATCCAGAAGGCAAAAGGACCCATGGAGTATATTCTATGCATATTTATATATCTTATATATCTTTTTATGAATGTGTATATAAGACCTTGTGTAAATATTCAACTATAAAAGGTGGTAAATCAAATAATGGTTAAAAAGTACATGTTGTTTTATTCATTAAAAATGTATTAAAATGAGTGTCAATAAAAATGAAAATAAATAAATGAATATGAATAATAAAAAAATAAAAAATAAAAAAAATAAAAATAGAGATAAAAAAATGAAATAAAGATAAAAAATAAAAAATACATGTTTATATATTTTTATGGTGTCCTTTCATTATTTATATGTATTTTACATATAGGTTAAAATATCCAACTCCATATTTAGACCGCCTTTTTTATAGGTTTTGAGTTTAAAAATCCATTCGGTTTCGCGTTTGGAGTACTACCGCCTCTCTATATATGCGCTCCATTATTTTTGGTCTGCTTCTGTACTACCGCCTCTCCAATTTGGCAGAACCCAATCTATACCTCTGATTTTTAAAGATTCCACGGAAAATTTAGGACATGTATTGCAGTGTCTAGGGACACTATGTTTCACATTCAAATTTGTTATGTTCCCTAGGTGTTCTAATATCCTCTCTTTCATGGGTCTTATGGTCCTACCTACGTATTGTAGGCCACATCCACATTCCAATAGATATACTACGTTTTTCGTTGAACAGTTTATGAAGTGTTTTATTGTGTATGTTAAACCTGTTCTTTGGCCAGTGAATTGATTGGTTTTCTTCGGTAGGAATGTGCGCATCTTGCAATGACTGCACTTGAAATCCTTTAGGTCTATTTCCTATGAACATTAAGGGATTCTGCCCTACTACTTGTTTGGGTAAAATACTTGGCGCCAACATAGTTTTTAATGATCCTGTTTTTTAAAAAATTACTTGTGGTTTATTTGGTAATAAAGTCCCCAAAACATCATCATTTTTCAAAATATGCCAGTGTTTACCGATAATATTTTTAATTTTATTTGCTTGGGTGTTATATTGCGTAAAGAAAGAAAAGCTAAAATCCCTCTCTTTGGATGTTCGCGATTGTTTGCTTTTATTTCCTAACAATAATTGTCTATCAATTTTTTCCACTTGGCGGAGACTTACATCTAGCCTTTCCTCTGGATAATTCTTCTCAATGAACTTTTGTTTTATCTCCTTCGCTTTGATCTCGAAGTCTTCATTTTTCATACAATTCCTTTTTATCCTCAGCAACTGGCCCTTGGGTATATTATTCAGCCATTCGGGGTGGACTATTTTTAATTCCCAGCAAGCACTGTATAATCAAAATAGTTGGGGCGTGGCCTGGCGATGGAACATAAGTTTGAAGATTTCACCTCGACTTTTAACGACCTGGTGGACAAGCACAACTCATTGGAAGAAAAGTATGATAAGCTTCTTCTGAAGATGGCTAATATAGAGGACCGCTCCAGGCGTAACAACCTCCGCATACGAGGAGTCCCGGAGGACGTGCCTAATGATACCTTCAGGTCGTATTTACATGACTTTTTTCACACATTATTACCTGAATTCTCCGAATTGGAGCTCATAGTTGGCCGAGTCCACAGGGTGCCCAAGCCACGCTCACTGCCGGTGTCAATTCCGAGGGATGTGGTCCTTCGATTCTATTATTTCTCTACTAAAGAGGCCATATTGGATCAGGCCGACGGTGTTCTCCATTTCCCACGCCCTATGATCAACTCCATCTTTTCGCTGACCTCTCGGCTGAAACCCTCGGCCCTATCGTTGGGGCTTCCCTACCAAGCTGCAACAGTGGGAGTTGTTACACGACGATGGGACTGCTACTGAGAATCCAGCTGATCGACCGGCCCCGTGAGAGATTGCTAATACACAACCACCGGTGAGATCCGAACGACGACTTCCATTGCGGTGACACAACAAGTATGGCTCAGACTCTTAAGAGTGTCATGCACAGCTCTCCAAAAGAGGACGATAAGAGGACATTCCCACCGAAGCACCGTCCTCACCGCCTGCCCACACCTCCAGCACAGATCCGAATGGTCAGGGAACATCGCATGGAGCCTAGAGGGCGTGCGGTACCCCTGGGAGAGAAGTTTGTAGGACAACTCCTGCGATTTAATACTGAGAGAACAGCCGTGCGTTAAAATTTTTTCCCATTGAGCGCCAGAGAACGATACCTCAAGTGCCGACTCCCACCTGCCCACATATGTTGGTAAAGAATGATCCCCCACACCTAGAAGCAACTTGTACAACAAAGAGATCCCGTGGGACGGGAGGACATCACGCAAATACAGAGCTTCAAAAGGGGTCGGGTCCCGGATAAGATTATGTTTTTGCGGGATAGAGGCAATACAGTCCCTGAGCTGTAAGTATTGAAGCATCTGAAGCGCAGACAGAGCAACGTCACGAAATAGGGAGGCCAAGGGGAAAATCCGAGGACCCTGCATGTACGAACTCAACGTGGGAGACACATACGGAGCCGAAAGGAAGAAAGGACCCCTGGACAGGGCAGGAAGGAAAGCAGGATTATGGCGGAGGGAAGTCTGAGGGGAAGGGTAAGTCAAAACTTGATACTTGCGAGAAATCATGTGCAGAACCGTTAAAGTGGCCAAGACAAAAGGAGTCCCTCCCATCTGCCGTCGAGCAACCACCGGGTCCAGCCACACTAGCACCCGAAGCGGCACTGACGCTGCAGCCACCTCCAGGCACACCCACAGCTGATGAGTTGGGCAGTAAGAGCACTCCAGTGTCCTCAGGACGTGACACGCATAATAGTAAGTGCGCACGCAAGGCAGTCCCAGTCCCCCCTCCAATTTAGGCCTTTGCAGTAAAGCTAACGCCAACCGTGGAGATCTCCCGGCCCAAATAAAGGAGAGGAACAACGCCCGCAACAAAGAGAAAAACGTCTTCGGCAAGATGATCGGCAATGCCTGAAGCACATAGAGCACTCGGGGGAGAACATTCATTTTAAGCGCATTCACCCTGCCCATCCACGATACATAGAGGGAGTTCCACGCCCGAAGATCCCTCCGAATAGCCTCAAGGAGAGGAGTGAAATTAAATGTGTACAGGAGAGATACATCCGCAGAAAGCCAAATGCCCAGATGTCTCAACTTCTGCTGACACCAACGAAAGGGGAAAGAGGAGGCCAAACTCGCTGCATCGGCCGCTGAAAGGGAGATGTTCAAAATTTCGGACTTGGTCAAATTAATTTTCAAATTAGAAAGAGCACCATACCTCTTAAACTCGCTGAGTAGCACAGGTAACGACACGCGGGGGTTCGTAAGCGCAAACAACATATCGTCCGCGAAAGCCACCGACTTATGATGGAGATTATCACACAAAACCCCTATGATATCTGGGTTGACCCGGACAGCTTCCTAAAAGGGCTCCAAGGAAAGGACAAAGAGCATGGGGGATAACGGGCAGCCCTGCCTAGTGCCATTAGTGATAGGAAACAAGGCAGAGAGTGCACCGTTAATACAAATCCTAGCTGAGGGCTTAGAATATAAGGCGGATATCCAGCCCACCATATGAGGGCCAAGGCCAACCCCCCGAAGGACCTCCAGCATGAACGACCAGTCAAGCCGGTCGAACGCCTTTCCGGCGTCAGATGAGAGCAAGAGAGCTTTCGCGCCTGTACGCTGAATCAAATGTATGAGGTTCACGGCACGGAGAGACCCATCTCTACATTCCCTACCAGACAAAACCCTGATTGATCCGGATGGAAGGAAGGGGAAGGGAAAGACAAAACCAGGGAAGCAGGACAAAAACAGGAAAGGAAACAAATTACAAACAGAGGAGAAGGGCTAGAAAACCCCCTACAGAAAAAGGAAAAAAAACACCAGTGGCGTGCGCTGGTAAAGGGTAAACAGCAGGACCAATAATAATAGGCCCCGTAGCGCCCCACCAACGTACCTACAACGCCGACGGTAGGAGGTGAAGCACGATGCACAAGAAACTACAAAAACGTGACACTTCGTGACAGCACCCAGAGCAAGAACCAGTAACAACCTAAGCCTATCAACACATTGTATCCCGTCCCCACAGACCCACGACCAGAGCAGAGTCAGGTCCTGGTGGCAAAAGGAAACATCGAGGACACGGCTTGTCCCAGCATATGAATCATTTAGTTAGACAGCCCCACCCAACAGTGCGGACAACACTGGCCAGCGAAGGCCATGCACAGAACAATGGCAAGTGGACTAGTGAACAAAGTGAAATAAAATAAAATAAGGGCCGCATAGTGAAAGTAAGCGCCCCCCCCAAAACAGCAGCCCACATAATAAACACACATACACCCCCAAATGTGACACATAGCATATTATTAGAAGGTCGGCAAGCAATGTCGGCAGCCCATAAAATGCATAGCCTAGGTAAACACTACAATAATAATAATAAGGAGACAGTAGCATGTGAATGTGATGTGCACGTAACACAACTGAAGGCATCATAAAGCAATGTGTCAACAATGAGCCTTCCTCGGAGACAACGTGAGAGAAGGCAGTAAGAAAATAAAAACAAGATGAATAAGTAAAATAAAAAATTGACGCTAAGAAAATGAGAGAAGAGAGAAATGAAATAAAATAAAACTAAACAATCCTCCCCGAAAACATAGCATCAATCAGGGTGCAGCGAAACCGCATAGTCCAGGGGAGGACAGGGATCCGGGCTTGCAGTCAGGGAGCCAGAACGCAGGTCCGGAGGCCATCACAGGTGTCAGCAACAGAAGTCCAGGGCAATAATGTATAGGAGCAGTTACAGCTGCACCCGGACGGAGGATCACTCCTCAGCACTCATGGCCACAGGGACCGCCGGGGCCGCTCTCCCACGCAGAGTGTCGCGGCCCGACCCACGCTCCACCCGGGCTGGACATCTCGGGCCAAAGGTCTCATCATCGCGGCTCCTCGGTAAGTCGGGTAAGCTCCAATCGACGATCTGGATGTGAGGTAGGTGCTGATCCCGAAGGAAAGCTCCCTATGGTAACGCAACGAGTAAGTCGAGCCTCCAGAGCGAACGTTGAGGCTAAAGGGGTAACCCCAAATGTATGGCATGCCACGGCTCCGGAGCTCAGCACTGAGAGGCCGGAGCACCCTGCGGGTCTGTAGTCATTGTAGGTCCAAGACCCCCCGAGCCTTGCGCAGGATTTGCTCTTTCAACTGGAAGTCAGCCTGGAAAAAGGGTTCATATGGCCCTCCTCAGCACCAGCGGGTGCCGGGTTCTTCTTTGTTTCCAAAAAGCAAGGATCACTTCGACCTTGTATAGACTACCGCGGGCTCAATCGTATCACCGTCAAAAAACGTTACCCCCTTCCTTTGATCACGGAGATCTATGACGGAGATCTATGACCGTGATCAATTTTCATGAAATTGGACTTGAGGGGAGCCTATAACTTGATTCGCTTAAAAGAGAACGACGAGTGGAAAACCGCTTTCAATACGCAGTTCGGCCACTATGAGTACAGAGTTATGCCCTTTGGTCTCTGCAATGCGCCAGCAGTGTTGCAGGTTTTTGTCAATGACGTTTTCCGAGACATGTTACTCACTCATGTAATCGTATACCTCGATGACATCCTTGTGTTTTCGCCCAACAGCGAAACCCATCATACGCATCTCTGCTCCGTACTGCAGAGACTACGTGAAAATGGCTTATATGCTAAAGCAGAGAAATGCGATTTCGAAAAAAGCAGCCTTCTATTCCTGGGGTATATGATCTCTGCCAAGGGATTGGAGATGGACCCTGCTAAACTGATGGCTATCACGGACTGACCGATCCTGAAAACTGTGAAAGCTGTCCAACGGTTCCTGGGTTTCGCAAACTACTATCGGCGATTCACCCGGAACTATGCCAGTATTGCAGCCTCCATCACAGCTTTCACTAAAAAGGGGGCTAATCCCAAGGTCTGGTCTAAAGAGGCCACCAGCTCAAACAAGCTTTCGTCTCTGCTCCTATTCTGCAACGCCCGGATCCTGCCGTTCAGTACATTCTGGAAGTAGACGCATCAGAGAACAGTGCAGGTGCTGTCCTGTCACAACTGTGTTACCTGCTCGATAGTATGACTGCAGCTCGCTCACTAATATACTAGTTAGGCATACTGAGACAGTTTGAGGTAAAACAAATCAATTCTTTATTATAGCAATATTTCCTGTTACATAGGCATTAAAATAGTATCATAAGCATGTTAAGCATATCGATAATGAGTAAGCATTAATACATCACCGGATATTGTAGCATCCCTCCTCAATCGGAGGACTTCAATCACGATTGTGCAGGAGGAACCGGGAAAAACAATGTTAGCACGTCTGCTTAACCTTCTGTAAGTCCCAACTCCTTCTGGAAATCCCCCTATCATATATATAAAAACTTCACTCCATATCTACTTCCGATTCTGCGCAGTTATAACTATTATGCTGGCGCAACTGTAGCACAACCTTCTAGAAGAATCTAGCGCGTGATCACCTTGTGTAATCATGCGCACTCAGTTGGTTTTCTCAGTGCTCATAATATGATTTTCAGTCACTTGTTCCTGATTATTCTACTTCTGAAAAAACAGTTCTGAACTCCAGTAACCTCCACTAAATGAAGTCAATGGCTTAGATCACATTGATTATACCTAATATCCATTCACTCACCAATCGTATCACACACGTATCACAACAACGCAATCCGACCACTTCCAAATGCCTCCCTTGTGCCTTCTTCTCGAAGATGAGTGGCGACGCCTCCTCGAAGGAACCAAACAACTCGTCGTGGTCATGACTGACCATAAAAACTTGCAGTATATAGAAAGCGCACAACGGATGAACCCACGATAAGCGAGATGGGCACTGTTCTTCACGTGATTGACCTACAGACCTGGTTCACAAAACAAGAAAGCGGATGCCCTCTCTCGACAGTTCGACTGTCACCACGACATCCAGCAAGAAGAACCGATGGGTTCTTCGATGGGTTCACAAACACGTATCCTTTCATTCCTGTCCTCTGCTGTGATGTCTAAGATACACATGCAACAGTCACACATCACCGCATCTCAAAAAACCCCTGTGAGACGTCTATTCGTGCCACAACGCTTTCGAACAATTGTCCTGCGTTGGAGACATAACTCTTCTCTCGCTGGTCACCCCGGCTCTCGCAAAATGGACTTCCTCTTACGACAAATGTTCTGGTGGCCTTCCCTGTCTCGTGATATCATCGCGTTCATAGCTGCCTGTCCCCACTTGACACAAGTCTTCACACACCCGTCCTCTCGGTCTGTTATTGCCTCTCCCTGTGCCAAAGACACCCTGGACTCATATTTCAATGGATTTTATTGTTGACCTCCCTGTCTCTCGGGACACACCACCATACCCGTAGTAGTGGACAGGTTTTCTAAACAGGCTCATTTCATTGCTCTACCCGACTTCCTACAGCATCACAGCTGGCAGATGTTTTCATACGAGAGGTGGCCCGGTTACATGGCCTTCCCCTGCTCATGGTATCAGACAGAGGACCACAATTCATTTCCTGTTACTGGCAAGCCCTCTGCCTCAAACTGGGCATTCAAATGCACCTCACATCTGCCTACCATCCACAATCCAACGGGCAAACGGAGCGCACCAATCAAGCCCTAAAGCAATATCTGAGTATGTACATCAACGACCGGCAAGACAACTGGTCTTCCCTCCTGCCCTTGGTCGAGATGACCTATAACAATTCTTTGCACACCGCCTTGCAGAGATCAGGTATGACTGTTACGGAACCTCGATTAATTAAGCTGCTTACGGATCTCAGGAATGGGATTCGTGATGATTTGATGAAAGAGATTTCCTTTATTAAGAAGGATATAAACGAACTGGACATTCGAGTGGATCGTACTGAACAGGCGTGTGGATCTGCTAGAACACCAACTCGAGCTGAGTAAACTAAAAATTGCTGATATACCTGAAATATACATTGTGACGGACTCGTCCCTTCAGACACACCGCTGTGGATATTATACAGCCCAACCACCCGTTCCCCTGGAACCCAGTTTCTATGTTATACCCCTTTTTCCTATTTCCCTGACCCAGAAGCTGCCCTCTGCCGCCAACACCGCCAGGCCCAGTACCAGGACACACAGGTTTTACTTTTGGAACCTCTGGGGGCTAGAATATCCTCCTGCCCCACTATGTGTACCAGACAGCATTATCTCCACAGGGTGCCCAGGGCTCCTGCCTGACTATCGGTGGAAGATATCAGAGGCTAATCCCGTTATCTTCCCTATTGTTCCTGGGAGACCTGAATCCCTCAGCTAAAGGGGGTGGTTCTGTTACTCAGACGTCTCATTCTGTATGTTGATTATATGGATATATATACCTGTGCCTGTGTACAATAAAGTGTTCTTAATGTTATACCCTACACTGAGTCTCGGCTAGTGACTGGGGAACCGGGGAAAGTGTGTTGTCCCAGGCTAAGGGAGCATAAAATAGCGGAGGTAGTCAGTCGGACTAGCCAGCTCCGTTACATTTGGTGGCAGCGGTGGGAAGTCCTCGCTACCCCAGACCAGTTGATGCTCGGAGGTGTTTCTCATGCAACCAAACGGGACACATTATGTTGAACTGCCCCCAGCAACCCCAGCCGTCGGGACCATATCGAAGAAGGCCCCCGCGTACAGTGGTTCAATGTGTTGATCAGGAAGAAGACTGGGGAATTTTACACGAGGCAGACATTGTACAAGCCAATGCGGGGGACAACCGCCATCATCACTGCCAGCCTGTGTTACTCAATGGGCAAGCGGCCAGGGGGCTCCGTGACTCCGGAGCTACCTTAACCCTGGTGGATCCCCGGAGGGTACCAGTCCCGGCAAGAACTGGGAAATTTGTGGCAGTACGAGTCGCAGGGGGTAAAGTATATCGAATCCCCACGGCTCAGGTGCATCTGGACTGGGGGGCAGCTGGACGCACCCTGGAAGTGGGACTCATGACTGGGCTTCCCGAGGAAATTCTACTGGGCAACGACTTAGGCCATCTCACCTCCACATTTGGCCCCTCCGGGTCTGCGGAAGCACTCCCTGTTACCACCCGGCTACAAGCCCAACAAACCAAGCCACCTCCCTCCGAAGAGACCCAGGTAAGACCCACTGACCTTGACCCTGGCCCCGACCCCCTCACCTGGGACTCCCCAACAGACTTTAGTAAGGAAGTACAACAGGACGACTCCCTAGCAGCATACCGACAGAAGGCTCTCAGTAAGCCTGGGGTGATGGACGATTACTGGTTCCATTGGGAAGGGGACAGACTCTATCGTAGTGCCACAGATGGGGGAAAACAGAACAGTAATGCGCCCAGGCCGCAGCTAGTGATACCTCAGAAATATAGGGCAGACATACTACGCATCGGACATGTCATTCCCTTGGCCGGACATTTAGGACAGAGGAAAACAAGGTACAGAATCACCCAGAACTTTTTTTGGCCTGGTATCTCCGGGGACATTAGGGACTACTGCCGCACTTGCGAGATCTGCCAGCGGGTAGGCAAGAGAGGGGATCATCCGAAAGCTAGATTACGACCCCTGCCCATAGTGCAAGAACCCTTCAGCCGGGTTGCAGTAGATCTTATTGGCCCGTTAGCTAAGCCAAGCCCCACGGGGAAGAAATATATACTTACCGTGGTGGACTATGCCACCCGGTATCCTGAGGCTGTAGCATTAAGCAACATCCAAGCCGAAACCATAGCGGAGGCGCTGTTGCAAATATTCTCCCGGGTGGGGTTTCCCCAGGAGCTGCTGTCCGATCAAGGGACCCAGTTCACCGCAGAGATAACCCAACAGCTCTGGAAGTTGTGCGGTATTAAACCCCTTTATAGCTCCCCGTACCATCCGCAAACCAATGGGTTATGAGAGAGATTTAATGGCACTCTGAAGCAGATGCTTCGGACCTTTGCCGTAGAGCACAAGAACTGGGAGCGCCACCTGCCCCATCTCTTGTTTGCCTACCGGGAAGTCCCGCAGGAGTCCACAGGGTTCTCCCCCTTCGAGCTGTTATATGGCCGGAGGGTTCGAGGCCCCTTAGATCTCCTGCGGGAACACTGGGAAGGCACGGTACCAACGGACGACCCGTCCGTAGTTACCTATGTATTGGGGCTTCGAGATAGGCTTGAGAGATACACGGCCCTAGTGAAGGACAATCTCCAGAGAGCTCAGGGCAGACAGAAGAGGTGGTATGACCGGACGGCTAGGGATCGCACCTTCCAGATAGGGCAAAAAGTATTGGCTCTCCGTCCGGTCAAGCAAAACAAACTGCAGGCAGCCTGGCAGGGTCCTTACAAGATAACGCAACGACTCTGTGACACCACCTATATTGTGGCCAGATGTTCAGATGAGCAGGTCCAGCGGACCTTCCATGTGAACATGCTGAAGCCGTACTTGGAAAGGGAGGAGGCGGTGGTCGCCATATGCAGCCCCGCTGTAGGGGAATGGGAGGGTCTGCCCCTGCCCGGCTTACCAGGGGATATTGAAACCCAGAAAAGTATAGAGAGTGTTAGGCTAGGAGAAGGGCTGGCCCGCTCAGAAAGGGACCAGGTCACCCAGATCTTAGAGGAACGCGAGCAATGTTCTCATCTCTACCTGGCTACATCCCCCTAGCGGTTCATAAAGTGGAGACCACAGACCCCCATCCCTTAAGGCAACCCGCTTATCGCGTCCCTGATGCTGTCCGAGGAAGCATGCTTCAGGAGATAAGGGAGATGCTAGATCTCGGGGTCATCGAACCCTCCGTCAGCCCCTGGGCTTCCCCAGTCGTCCTCGTCCCTAAGAAGGATGGCACCACCAGATTCTGTGTTGACTATAGGCGACTGAATGACCGCACCGTGACTGATGCGTACCCAATGCCCCGGGTAGACGAATTATTAGACCGGATCGCAGGGGGAAGGTTCTTCACCACTATAGACTTATGTAAGGGCTATTGGCAGATACCTCTGGACGCGGAGGCTAGGCCGAAGTCTGCATTCATCACCCCATACGGCTTGTACCAGTTTAAAGTCATGCCGTTTGGGATGAAGAATGCACCGGCTACCTTCCAGCGGATGATAGACCGCCTGCTGGATGGGTTGCAGGAGTATGCCTGTGCCTATCTAGATGACATAGCCATCCATAGTGCCACCTGGGGGGAACATCTCCAACATCTACGGACCGTGCTAGACAGAATCCGCGATGCAGGGCTGACAATTAAGCCAGATTGGTGTCACATTGGTCTGTCTGAAGTCCAATATCTAGGACACCGGGTGGGGTGTGGGAGACAGAGACCAGAGCCCGCTAAAGTAGAGGCAGTCGCCAACTGGCCAGTACCCCGTACTAAAACACAGGTCCTAGCGTTAATAGGGACTGCGGGTTATTATCGTAAGTTTGTGCCCAACTATAGCACTATTGCGAAACCCTTGACTGACCTGACCAAAAAGAGTTTGCCCCGACAAGTCCTGTGGTCTCCGGAGTGCGAGGTGGCATTCAGACAACTCAAGCAGGCTTTAGTGCAAGCTCCTGTACTAGCTGCACCAGACGCATCAAAACGCTTTGTCGTCCATACAGACGCTTCTACGTTCGGGTTGGGAGCAGTACTAAACCAGGTCGGAGACGATGGCGACGAGCACCCAGTGGCATACATCAGCCGCAAACTACTTCCCCGGGAGGTGAGCTACGCCGCCATTGAAAAAGAATGCTTGGCTTTGGTTTGGGCTCTCCGCAAGTTTCAACCTTATTTGTACGGACGATCCTTCACCGTCCTTACGGATCATAACCCCTTAGTATGGCTAAACAGGGTAGCCGGGGACAATGGCAGGTTATTACGGTGGAGCCTAGCCCTACAGCCCTACAGCCCTTCAACTTCACCATTCAGTACCGTCCAGGGAGGCTCAACGGGAACGCGGATGGGCTGTCCAGACAAACAGAGCTAACGGGATGATTGTGTTTGAGAGGCGATGGGTACCAGGGCTTCGAACCATCCCAAGCGGACCCGATTGGGGTCGCACTGGGTAGGTCGAGGTGTTCCACAAGGGGGGAGCATTGTGACGGACTCGTCCCTTCAGACACACCGCTGTGGATATTATACAGCCCAACCACCCGTTCCCCTGGAACCCAGTTTCTATGTTATACCCCTTTTTCCTATTTCCCTGACCCAGAAGCTGCCCTCTGCCGCCAACACCGCCAGGCCCAGTACCAGGACACACAGGTTTTACTTTTGGAACCTCTGGGGGCTAGAATATCCTCCTGCCCCACTATGTGTACCAGACAGGATTATCTCCACAGGGTGCCCAGGGCTCCTGTCTGACTATCGGTGGAAGATATCAGAGGCTGATCCCGTTATCTCCCCTATTGTTCCTGGGAGACCTGAATCCCCTAGCTAAAGGGGTTGGTTCTGTTACTCAGACGTCTCATTCTGTATGTTGATTACATGGATATATATACCTGTGCCTGTGTACAATAAAGCGTTCTTAATGTTATACCCTACACTGAGTCTCGGCTAGTGACTGGGGAACCGGGGAAAGTGTGTTGTCCCAGGCTAAGGGAGCATAAAATAGCGGAGGTAGTCAGTCGGACTAGCCAGCTCCGTTACATACCTGAATCCAAACAAAATCAAGATCTAGGCGAATATGTTAAAAGAATGATTGGCTCGGTTCTGAAAAATCATGCTGAACCAGAGATTTTGATTGACAGATGCCATAGGCTGCCGAAGTCCAACCGAGCTCCTAAGGAGGCTGCAAGGGACACTATAGCACGATTACATTTCTTCCATGTTAAGGATGAGTTCCTGACTGCTGTGAGAAAGGGTGCTAATCTATGTGAGGAGTATACAAACCTCCAATTTTTTCAAGATGTTTCTGCTTCCACTATGTCACGAAGAAAAGATTTTCAATTTCTTACAAGGGAATTACAATAGGTGCCACACCTATTTCAAATCTTTGGAATGTTTGGAGTAAACAACCGGAACTTCTTTGTTACATAAACATTGCAGTATCTCTGCAGGAGCATTGATATGTTGTTAAGAAACACTGCTCCAGATATTGTTTTAAAACTATCCATGTATTTTTGAGATCTTTTTTAAATGTCTTCATTAGAACTGGCTACTTGTTGATAATGTTTTCTTTCT
>VKOC01024290.1:0-30316 GCA_009364415.1 Spea multiplicata | reverse complement strand
GTAGTAGAATCTATTTAGCTAGTTTTTTTACTTGCTTTTTTAGGTGAGTAAAAGATTTTTCAAATAAAAGTCATAAAATGTGTTTTTTTTCAATTTTTCACCATGTTTTTTTAATTTTTTTTATAGTAAATAAGATGATACGATCAAAATAATGGTATCTGAAGAAAGCCCATCTTGTCCTGAAAAAAACAATATATAACTTATGTGGGTTCACTAAATGGGTGAGGAGAAAATTACAGCTGAACACAAGCACCACAAAAGTGTCAAAACAGCCTCGGTCCCACAGGGTACAAAAAGAAAAAATGAGCCCGGTCCTTAAGGGGTTAAGGAGCAGGATGGAGCGGGCAGACATACAGATGCAATCAGGGGATGGAAGTAAGTACAGGGGTTAAGATGTATTTGAAATCATAGTTTGTAAGTTACTGTAGTGCTACGATTAACCAGGGCCGGTCCTACAATGGAGCCGAATGGGGCAATTGTCCCAGGCGGCACTTTAGAAGGGACGGCACTTTGCCGCCCCAAGCGTTTTTTGTTTTTTTTTGAAGCGGAGGAGAGAGAGAGAGCGGCGCCGAGTGGTTTTCGCTTACCCGCTCGGCGCCCCTCTTTCCTCTGCGGCGAGTCTCCCTGTTCGGTCTCGGTGCCGGCTTGTAATGCTGAGCGCCGGAAGTGATGTGAATTTCCGGCGCTCAGCATTACAAGCCGGCACGTTGTGGCAGAGCAGGGAGACTCGGCGCAGGACTGTTTAAAGGGTAAGTACCAGGGGGGTGTAGATAATGGCGTCGGCGAAGTTTAAAATGCTTGCCCCTCCCCCATTTTAAACTTCGCCCCAGGCGGCGTTAAGTCTTCGGCCGGCCCTGCGATTAACCCTTAGAGTTACATAACTGGCAAAGTGGACCTTCACAGGCAGATACGTAGATCGTCGCCCCAGCCGGGTACGTGGCAGTGGAGGAGGCAGTGGCCGCTTGGCATACTAATTGACAGAAAGGGAGACGATTGTAAGGAAGACAATTGTAAATAGCTGCTTTATGATTACTCATTATGTGAGGCAGACTCTCAGAAAAAGTGACCCCCAAAGTACAGAAACGTGGTACACAAGAGAGACAAGGGACACAGAGCTTGAGTTAGTCTATTAGATTGTAAGCTCACCTGTTTTCTCTGTAAGTCAAATTGGTGTGCTATATACTACATGTTTTGTCTGTCTAACCATTGTACAGCGCTACAGAATATGATGGTGCTATATAAAACATTAAATAATAATTAGAATCATCACCACTGCCAGTGTGCATTAGCGTCTGATCAGTTCTCTATTCTAATGCGACTGCGACCTGACCTGTGTCCTGGGCTGGACATGCGCCATTTCTCTGTCCGTGCTGACGGCAGCTTATTATAAACCAAGTGCTTACTAAAATAAATGTTTTCTTATTTAAATCATTCATACATACCTTAGTTTTTTGCATGATTTGCATCTTTTAGAAAGCCACAGTTGAAATAGAAAATTCACACAGTGCTACAGTACTAAAAGTCAAAATACTTGCTAGAGAAATAAAGTATATAAATAAAAAAAACATACTTTTTAAATGCCTTTAACCTCCTTAATGACAAAGCCCGTACATGCTCATTGTTTTCAATGGGTTTAGGGACCGCCCATTGTCCTTAAGGGGTTAAATTGTAAGGTCTAAGAACTATTGCCTTCCTTGCTTTCTGTCATTAAGTTTTTAATACTGCGATTCTCGTTGTACAGTACTTTGAATTCTGTTTGTGTGATATAAATAATAATAGTTATTAGGTTACATTAAAAAAAAAACTATTAATAGAGCTTAAAGTCCTATCCCCAGCCCCTCCTGAAACAAAATAGGCAAATTCTACGTTTCTATGTACAGCTAAAATATAATTTTGGCACTTCCACCAAATGTCCAGGAGATGGCGCCATGGGCTTGTTTTCATTTAAAAAAATTACAAAATCCAAGGGGTAATTTACAAAAATGTTAATTTGTGGGGTTTCTTGGCGTGTGTCAAGTGCATGCTTTTTCAAGTAGGCAATTTTAGCTTAATATAAATAGCCATGAAGTTAAAAATGCGGCAACAGGTATCAGGCAGCCGCCAGCCTTAAAACACCAGGGCCGGTAAAGAGTAGTCATCGCCAGTCCAGCACATGGGCGTAGGAACCCCTAAAAATCTGGGGGGAAAGGGTTTTTACTGGCAGGGTATATTCCTGTTCAGTAAACTGGGAATTGCTCATGGCAAATTTGGTTATACATTTATATGCGTGTGTGTGTGTGTGTGTGTGTGTGTGTGTGTGCATATGTGCAATTTCCTCACAAAAAAAGTATCAGGTTCAGTTTTGATAGAAAAGTAACAGTTCTTAAACAAAACCAGGGAAGGAATATACACTAAAATTAACCAGAACATCTAACAGAGGAGGAGATCTTCGGAGATGTGGCTCACGCTCTGCCTGCTGACCCATGAAGGACTGCTGTAGCCCCACTTACCCCACTGGTGTTTCCTTATATCCTGAATAAAGGAGAACTGTCATTTGTCACAGATTTTTCCATATTAAATTACCGTTAAGTAAAGTCTATCGAGAAAAGATAATGTAAAGTGTAAGAAAAATCATGTTAATCCTAATGAAATGATCCTAAAAGGGCCGCAGTGTACACCTAATGTGGCTTTAGTACAAAATCTGAAATGTATTATTTTAACATGTCATCCGTGTTCCAGGGTCTCTGTAATCTTGAATACATATATATGTCTTTACACATCACTCTAAAACACTGATTCAATAAAAGATACAGGGAAACTCTTTGGTACAAGCAGACTTTTTCCTCCAATTCTTGAGAACGCTGTTCTAACAAAACTGGCCACTAGGGGTCAGTAAAGCACTGGGCATTTTATCACATCCTGTCTTTATTAGGCCAAGTTCTGTTTCAACAAAACAAGCAAGATAACTCTTCATTAGACTTGTTAAATAGTTTCTTTTACTTAAGTGCGACATTTATCTCTGCCGCCTATATACCTTATAATTGGTCTACAAACTCCATTGAAGACAGAAAGAGGGAGAGGAAATATTTCAGACCCAACATTTTTAGTTTTTAGTTCTCTTGAAGAACCCAAAGTGATGGACGGTGCTTCAGCCGGTGGCCCAATAGAGGACATCTGTTATCAGACACATATCTTACCCAGGGCAGCTCCGCAGCCACCTCCTACCACTTACCTCCGTGGCCTCTGACGACAAAGCTGAGCATGCAACTTATCTACATATCCCAGAGACCGGCATACTGTTTTAATTATTACTCTATAAGCTACTGCAGCTAATAATGTATTTACTCTCCAGATCAAATTATATGTTAACCAGCGGACTTTACACATTGTATGATATTTTATTTTTAAACACTTGTTAAATTATAACGTTTGCCAACAACAGCTCTTTGCGATATTTTCAGTGTGTTTTTTTTTCTACCATTTTCAGAATAAGTTTTTTTCTTCAAAACAGTTAAATAGTTTTTGATCATTGGCAAAATAATCACTTTGGAACCACGTACTTAAATGTCTCCTGTTTTAGTTTCAAATACCATCGCTAAAATGTTCCAAGAAACACACATCTTAAGGCATTGTGGTAAAGCGTAAGGGATTTTTTTTTTTTTTTTTAAAAACTTCTATGATATCCATTTGGTGCTGAGGTTCATCTGTTTGCATGTAGTGACGGCACTACTGTATAAATAGAGTAAGCAGCTGCTGAGGGACCACGCATGGTCAGGGTGTTCCTGCATGGTCAGGGTGTTCCTGCATGGTCAGGGTGTTCCTGCATGGTCAGGGTGCTCCTGCATGGTCAGGGTGCTCCTGCATGGTCAGGGTGCTCCTGCATGGTCAGGGTGTTCCTGCAGTCGTTACACAATAACTCTACAGGTCTCAAGCTTCAAGTCCTGCTCTTCATGTTTGAGGCATCTGCCTTCTTGTGAGGGCAGGATTGCTAGGCGGCCTTGGCACCTGCAGTACCCGATTGGCCAATGCAGCCGTAGTGGCCACCGGCCCACTAATAATTTGCCGGCATGCGGATGGCCAGGCCTGCTCCTTATTACTTCACTTAGAGAATGGCAGCAGATGACAGCCGGTCACAAAGCACATTGATTGATGTCGGTCGTGTTTGGGGTCAAGGCAAGGAGGACATTGTCTTTCCATGGATTAGGTGTAGGAGTGGGTGAGGTGCGAACTGCTTATTCAATCTAATAAAGTATGCCTTTCTAACACATCTCTTTTCTTTCCTCAAAGCCATAGATATTGCGATCCCTTAGTCTTTCCTGATCATTTTTATGGCACTATCCTTCTGGAGATGGGGTCTCCAGAACGGCCCCCAGTACTCTAGGTGAGGTCTGACAGGAGATCAGTAAAGCGGCAGAACCTCTTCCCTCTTCTTGCTATTTTCTTGCATTGTTATATTGCTTCTTATATCTGTAACCTTCTTTTCTTCTGAGATTCGGTTTGATGGAGGAAAGTTTCCACAAACATCTAAAAAAAACCCAAACGTTGGACATGTCTCCATATTTCTATGGGATCTACAATATTTTAAAAAGACGCCATTTGCCGCCTTGTTGATCTTGTGCCTCATTCCATTAGGGGACGGTGCTTTAGAGTAAATGGCCATGGATAATGGGTTTTTGTCATTTTAAAACGAAAAGTACGCATCGGGCAAATTAAAGTGACTTTAGTGTCATGTTTGTAGAAGAAGAGTCAAACTTCTTGTTCAATTACCCTTGAAAATTTCACAGCAGGGGTTTTGTATAAAAAGTGACTAATGCAAAGTTTCAACGTTGTTCTTATTTATGTACTGAGATGTAATGGGATTTTTATTTTTATTTTACATTAAATTAAACTAAAAAAAAGTGATATTACTATTGAAAGTGTTTTCATATATAATACATTTTATTGAAATATATCTTTGGAGTTTTTTTTATTTATTTGTTGATATCAAACCCTATGTGGTATGCCTTCAGTGGGGGCACCCATGGTGAATTATACCCATACCCTGCCCTGTTCCCTTCCCACCGCCATACAGTTGAAGGTATCTGGGGCTACCTCTACCCATGCATGAGACTGGCCACTCTTACTAAGCCATTCTCCCAATAGAGGGGGGATTCTGGGTAGGATGAGGCGGGAAGTTCCGAGGTATGCACACAACTCAACATTCCAGATGTTTCTGGATTGGATACCAGGACTAAAGATGGAAGGAGGCGAGACTAGAGCCAGAAGGCATGGTGCTGAAGATAGGAGGCGGTGGGGCTGGGGACCTCCTTACCTGAAGCGCCCCCTTGTGGAGCTCATCAGCAGACCATTGCCAGGCCACATTGGAACTGGGTAAGCCAGTCCCTGAACTGGTTGACGGAGACCAGAAGTTATTCTACTACCTCATGATCCACTCCGCTCGTGAGTGGGGCAGTTACACAGGAGTGCAAGACAGTCTCCAATAATAGGGACTGTTCTGTGAAAAATGGGACACTTATGAAGAATGAGTGCGTTTGTGTAAACAGGATAATTCATTGCCGTATTCATTTTGTGTACTTTGGTTAGGTATTTGTGTATGTGTGTATAATTAATAATATGTGTTATTCATTTTAACTCATGACATCATTAGGTAATTGCTTGTGTTATGTATTTTCCACTCCCTCGGGCCTTGCGTACAAATATAAAAAACATGTTGAAAATGCATAAAAACTGTTAAACGATCCACATTTATCAATTTCCCCCTCCACACATAGCCTATAATGATGTTCTTTACAAATACTAAAATCACAGAACATGGAATAAAATCCCCAAACGCATTGCATAACTTGACCATCTGATGGTCTGTTTGGGGTCTGAATACGCGCCATCTGTCAAAAATAAGAGGTCGGAAAAAAGTTATGTAAATAGTTATTAAATAATTGCATGTTTATTTTATTGCTTTTGCTTTGCAATCGAAGCAAGATTGTTTCCTCGCGATGAAAGCTGATGTTTATGAAATACGAGCTGGCTAATGAGATTTATGGTCAGTCCGGGAAGGGAATAACACTGCTGCTGTCTGTTAGAAATGCCGATTTTTATGTGCGTTAAAATCTGCTTTTATTCCAGATGTCACTTTAAAAAAAATAAAAAAAACATCTATTTACCCCTAATTCCTCTAGACAATAGTAATGCAAAATAATTGGCCCCGATGCTGATAGGAGATGAAGCTTTGCTGGCTGGATTCAAGATTAAAACGATTACTTCACGAAACGAGTAGTAGATAAGTGGAGCAGGCTGCCAGCAGAAGCTTAGAGATTTTTACAATGAGGGAATGTAAACATGCATGGGATAGACATACAGCTCCTGAATCTAAGACGAGACCAACGACTGATTAAGGTCTGAGTCTTTAAAGCAGGAATGTTGACCAGACTATCAAATTCTATGTTTCTATATTTGTGTTTTAACCATATGTTTGCCCGTCTTCACTAACACTGATGTCTTGGCTTCCTATAAAACGGCGCATCTTCTCCAAAATCCTCCTTCTTACCTTCAATGCTCTTCAGCGTCTTTGGCTCCTCATGATGTTCCTTGAAAACATGTGCCAGAAAACCTATCATAACAGCATAGAACGTCAATATTAAAGTAGCCAGGTTCCAGGTGCGGGGGAAGCGTCCTTGGGATTCATTCACCCTTCTCCCTACCCTGGAAGTCTAGCGATCCCAAGAAAACAACATAATAATGACCAATAAGTACAAAGCAAGAATTATGCGCATTCCCAAAGAATATCATTCAAAAAAACTCCTATTTGAGGCATAAATATTGGGGATTCCGTCACATTATACGACCATATACTGCTTTGTCCGCCATCATGCCAAAGCGACCCAAGTTCAGCGAGTCCTAGCTAATATTTCGTGGCTGTAATGCTTACCAAGGAACTGAATCAGCGGGACTGCAAGGGACCCAAAAGGGTTAATTATTTATCAAAGTAATCTCCAGTCAAAAAAAAAAAGTCAAAAAGTTAAAATAATAATAATACTAGAAATACAGCCCTGGTCACCAAGGGGTTAACATGCAGTGTACAGGCCATAACCCATGTAAACAAATGTTTGGTGGGTGAACATCAGGCATTATAAAAACTGTTTAAATTATGTACAATTTTCTCAAGGAAAAAGTCATCCTCAACTTAAAACGATGCCTCAAAAAAAGATTGAGGGCCATTTTTTATTTTTGCTGACTTTGCTTTTTCTGACCCTTAGAAATTTACACAGTCACCAAAATGTGTTTAGCATGGTTGGCAAAATATCTCGTAGTATGGAAAAATCCATCACTTTTTCCTCATGCGCATACTCATCAAGAGCCTTTTTTCTAGCTGGACAGTCCTGATTTTCAGGCGCTGTCCCGGCAACTTGCCCAACTGTTCTGCATTTGTGTGAAGCGGCGACCATAGCCCATGGTGGGAAACATAAAATACCCCCCCCCCCCCAGACTACAATTCCGGCTTCCACATGGCCACCTAATGACCCACTGAAGAAGTGAACTATGATGTCATATTCCAGTGTTTCCTTCCAATAGATTGCGAGGTGGCTGCAATGAAAGTAGGCTGTTGGTCCTGCCCTCCGGTCTCTCCTTAAATCACACCCTCGACTTTGGGCATATAAAATGTAGGAGGACATGAAAGTGACGTGCAAATGTGGAGTATAATCTGTTCCAACAGTAAACGCCTTCCGTTTAAACAGCTGTCACTGTTTGCAGAGAACGGCCATCAGCTGGAGTCAAGAAATGTTCCCATAAAGTTCTCTTAAGTCTAAAATTAAAGTAAATTACAGAAATAGATTGACCCGTCACTCTAAATTCCCTAAGATATCTCTTATATATAAACCAATACCCCCCCAAAATATATAATAGTAATAATAATAATAATAATAATAAATAAATTAAAAATAATAAAAAGATTGACAATGGTTAAGTATATATTAAAATAATATTATGCCACATTCAGGAATGCTTAGAACAGAATGCTGGCACTTGTGTAACATATTTTTCTTAGAATAAAGTGCTTATTTTTGCGATTTTGTGAACGCTCCTGTGGAGTAGTAAAAATATATTTGCATAAAGAATGAATGAATGAATCAATGAATGAAGTTGTTGCGTGCGGACGCCTGCATTTACGTGATTGTTCCCGGGTGTCAAACCTAACACCGTGATGGACCACAGCGGGCCCGCTGTGATATAAGTAAACAAAACAATTAATTTAAAAATAATACAAATTCATGAATTCTACATAGAATTGTCCCAAAATCATTAACTGAAAATATATCCGCTGTTTATTTAGCAAACTGAAGATTAATTATTTTGGGAAATAAAACAAAATTAGATTGTAAGCATTCAGTAAACGTTTCAATCAAATATTCACGCGGTTCACTTAGTGTCGCGGAATTCTTTATTAATAACGTTACATTGCGTTCCATCTTAGGTGAGCGCACCGCTGGGTTACCCTCATTCTTCACGCATACTGCTACCCTGACAAAGAAATCAGATCAGAGAGAGTTATTAATGAAGAAGGGCGACCCTAAAGAAATAAAAAGCATATATTTTAATCAGTAGCCATGCTTTCGTCCTCCAGGACACGGAGAAATGAGCTTGAAATACTCATGATGTCACAGGCTATGTATTTCGCTATTCATTGTAAGTAAGGATTGCAAGCAAGTCTTGTATAGAATCAATTAGTGCCGCGGGAGCTGTGATGAGCGATTAGTACCAGCGAGGCCAAGAAACACATTTTTCTAGATTAAAAATTTATTATAAAAAAAAGATTAATAATAACTGTAATTCACAAAAAAAATGAAATTACTCCGTTATGTTTGAAAACTGTTTTAATAACAAAATGTAATAATATTTGTTACTACTGGTAAATATTAGACTTGGGCGCCGGCCAACTCTTTGTGTTCTTCTTCGTGTTTCGTCCTTGTTTTTTTGTAGAAGGGGTTAATACGGGGTTACCGCGGTACGCACTACCCAGCAGCTTTGGCGCCAGGATTTGAAAAGGTCCGTACGAGCAACTCTATTGGTCGCCAGCAGGGGCCTCCTCTGCCATCAACCAATGAAGTGCACCTGCACGGCAAACCTACGGATTTCCGCTGCCGTTAACCCCTGCGATGCTGCATAGATTAGGTAGGCTAGATGGGGAAGGGACCAGGGAGATTAGTAAACGAAGACGCACCCCTTCGTGTTCGTTTTCATGTTCGCCCCAATACGAATGCACAAGTCTAGTAAATATGGCACTAATGACCGATGTCCAACACAAAAAAAAACAACTTAAAATTATGGAAGAAAAATGTAATTATTCTAAACGTTAGCCCATAATAAGGACAATATGAATAGATTGCCCATTAAAAAAAAAGAAGAAATTGTTATTTCATAATGTCAGCAAACATTGGCTTCTTAGAGGTTCTGTATAATGTTATTCCGAATTAGAATTCAAGAGCCTCACTGCTGGAATCTTAAAATAGCACTCGCGCTTTGAAGAGTTTGGTTGAATTACCAGAGTCCTGTTATTATTTATGTTCTTGCTTTTTTATCGCTGTCCTCTATAATTAGACAGTTCTGTAAAAGCAACCCGTGGGTCGGTCAATTACAAAAAGGGGCCGGTGTCATAGTTCTTGAAGGAAATAAGAAAAAAAAAACACTTACTAGCGGATGTTCCTCGAAAAAGGACAGAGAATAAAATATTTATTTACTTATTTTATCCAGGGTTATTTTTTTACCAATAGATGTATCAAAGATGCCTTCAAAGAGAAATTTTATTTAGAAAAAACAACAGATTATATTCTGCAATAAAGTCGTAGGAGGTCATGTAATAAACCGCTGTAGTGGAAAAATAAAATGGAAGGGTAAAAAAATTCTCATGATTTGAAATAGCATTTTGCAATTTTTTGCCCCATTTTGGCTACTTACTATGCACGCTTTCCATTGATGCTCATTCTATAGACATGCCGGAGCTCCTGACCTGCCGCCGGAGACGCGGGTTGGGTGAGTGTGTGTGTGGAGCTGATGGCTCCTGAGATATAAAATGTGACCAGAAGTCTTGTAGTAAGACACCCTACATACACCTACATACACCATACATACACCCTACATGCATTCATTCCTGCACACACACACACAAGACAAATCTTGCCTCTTAAAGACATGGGGAGCTGTTTTTCTAGCACAGTAGAGTTAACAGTGCGGCTAATTCTATGTGGTTGTTGTTGGTGATCTTACCAAATCCTTCATTGGGGCATCAAGAGGGCCCCTAGGCACGCGTTTCGTCTGATTCATTTTGGGACAGGCTGTTTATGTGCGAAGCTTACGTTTACTGGCAAAACAATAAGCAAATTCATGCCCTGTATGATATAATATCAACCACACAAAAAATGAGGAGTTTGAGGTCGCTGATTCATCTTAGGTCCCCAGAAACACTTGGGTAGATGGTTTCTATGATTAGCAGGGCCCTGGAACGCCAAAAGCATACAGAGGGGGATTAGTTTACTCATAGTGTGTGTGTGTGAAGTGTTAAGTGCAGGAGGAAGGTTGAGGAGCGCGTGAGTTTGTAGTGTAGACTCAGGAGATGACTCATGGTCCCGTCCGTGCCGATTCTGTGGAAAGGAGAGGATGGCTGACACTGGAGCACACAATCTGTGAACAGTTGTTTTAAGATGTTATAGGAATATTTTCTGGTAGATCTACTGAATGTCCAAAAACTATCCATCTTTGCTTTTGCTCTTCTTTCCTCCCCTCTTATCATCTCTCCTTTTTGCTCTCCTCTCCCTTTCTCTTTTTTTAATCTATCCTTTTCTCTCTCTTCACATTCATTAGCCTCCCTTTCTCTCTTTTCTTTCTTGTTTCTCCTTTCCGTTCTCTCTACTAAACAAACATTTTAGCCGTCTTATGTAAAGACACGTCCGTGGTAATACCCCTAACTACACCCCCAGATGCAACCAGCGGGGTGAAAGCTGACCACCCTACTCAGTAAGTGTCCCACTCCCTCTACCAAAAACCTATTAAATAAACCAAAATATAGGTCACGTAAGTTTGTGCAGTTAATGCGTGCGCTAACATATCTTGGTGAATATACATTTCTATTGTTTAAAAAATATAATAAAGGATGAAATGATAATATTAAAAAGGTTGAAATGATAATATTAAAAAGGTTGAAATGGTAATATTAAAAAGGTTGCCACTAAACCTCCACAGAAATTACACAAGGTCCAAACTGCATATTTAATGACTTCTGAAACGTTTCCAAGTCATTGAATTCTGAAATGTTCAATTTATTTTTATCTAATTTGGCATTTCTACAGTTCAGGGAGTTAACCTTTCCCCGTGTATCCTGAGTACTTCAGCGAGTGCTGTGTAACGGTGTCTGTAATTGCGCCACAAGGGTAATACCGTTAACCAAGGAGAAGTTTATTGTGTCGGCAATAGTATCGATCCAGACATTAATATTCCTGTCAGAATGCATTCAGGACGGTGTAGTGTGAATATATTGGCCAGCCTGTTACTGCTTACTCTTGCAGTCCTTGTGTAGTTAAATTTGGTGCAGTCATATACTCTTATTTTTAGCTTGGAGCAGTGGCGTATTTACTGTCAGGCCTAACCCAGCGCAGCACCACCATACGCCCTCTGGCCCTTGCCGAAGTCCTTACTTCTAAGCGACAGGATGTGAGGTCATATCCTGTTCCTATGCCTTTTAAGGATGTGCCGGGCAGAAATGAACTATGGAGACTGTGCCATCTTGGCGCCGTCCTCCATGTTGTTAGTGGGACGCTTGAGGAGATCCATAATATCCATTTTAACCGGCCTGTTGTACAGCAGTGCCTCTGGGAGCCTGATTGCCTTAAACAGGAGACTGGCTCACTGGTATTTGGCCTAGGCTAGAATACACCACTGTCTTCGCGTAGAAAAGAATGGATGGGAAGGAGGAGAAATGTTAGTACGAGGTGTCATAATCTAATACTAGAGGGTCAGAGGCCTAGATGTAATGTAAGGGAGTTTTACTTTACCGAGAGGGTAATACATAATAACCATATGGCTCCTATTCTAAGACGAGGGCACGGACTGATTAAGGTCCAAGACAAGGAGAACAGTTCTTATCTGCTGTCAAATTCTAGGTTTTTTTTAACAAGATTAAATACAATGAGGCTTCATTCTTTACTTTAAAAATATTGTGATGGGTTCTCTCTTTGTCATATAAAGCGTTATAATAGAATTAATTCGATCTGTGAAAGGGCTGTAATATTGACAAAGGGAATGTCTGTCGAAAGAGTTCTAGATCTGCCTGGAATAAATTTAGGAGTCGCTGACGCACCACAATAATCCTTCTCTTGTACTTTGTAAGACACTTCAGTTACCGTGGTTACTGCCCCCAAAACAATATCATTTTATCACCAGTTTTTACTTCATGAATATTATTAATCAAAAAGGCCCCTGAGATGTCAGCTCCATAAATGAAGAGGTTGCGTGTTATTTAATTAAATATGGATTAATAGTACCTGATGGATTTGCGTCTTTTTTTTCAGTCTTTCTCTATAGCTATATAATTATGGGAAAATCCAATAATAAAGAAGTGGGAAAATAAACCTTTTCCCCCGCCGTTTTTCTACTGTTTTCTACATTTCACGGTGCGATACGCTAAATAAACCTACAGAAGAAAATTATACAAACCATCTCCTAAATTAAAACATTAATGCTCAGAGAAATGTTGGTGGACACTAAATCACAAAAACGTGTACATGTGGAGAAAATATGACTTCCTCTTTAAATATTGTTTCATGAATTTAATTTAAATTTAATTTAAATGTCCAGAAGTGTCAAAACTAAAATATTAAGTAAATCTTCTGGCCTGAAGTTCCTTCCCTTCTCTTCAACCTGTCAGCAGTAACTTAGCAACAGGGGAGTGATTTCTTCACGGGAGGAATATTCATGCTGCTCCTGAGAACAGGAAGTGACTGCTCCTTTGGTGGCTTTTATATTAAAATCTGTTATCACTATTACATGGGCTTATCTGGTTTTGGAAAACTGACTTGAACAATGTCAGACTCCTCGTAACCAAGCTGGGGGAGAGCTAGACAGTTCCGCAAGGGCTTGGGGGGCTGCCCTGGCACTCAAACAGTTACGCCTGTCTACAGCATAAATGCTGATAAAATAATAAAAAAATCCTTGTTATTTATAGCTGATTTATTCTTCAGTTTGGAAAAGTGCATGACAATAAAACCCGCTGATGAAAAAATATATTATGTTCTTACATCTGAGAGCTGTACTTGGCTGAGTCACACACACTTCAGAATAGAGGCTAATCTTCCAGAATTCAGTTTAGAATCCTTCATCTAATCAAACTTAACATCGCCCAAGAAACTACTGAACCTGATGTTGATTTAAAACCCCAAAAAAATCCAAGATGCATAAAAACTGTACTGTCTTTATATATTTTCCCTAAATAATAATTTTTTGGGGGAAAAAAGGTTTGATAAGCGTTCATTGCTGATATTTTCTGTAAACATTCCTTGCATCAAGATAAATAACAATAATCGAAATATATATATATAATAAAACCATCTTACCATAAGTCATCTTTTTCGACCTTACATTTATTACATCAGTCTGTATAGGTTTTATATTATTATAATGCGGTCCATACCTTTTTTGATTTTTAACATCTTATAACATTGCTTATAACATAAGCAATAATTACAATGAATCCAAAAATAAATCTATAATCTACATGAAAATAAGTAATAACACTAATACTTGCTTATATACCCTTTGTGTTGGTAAAAGTTGGGACCAACATGCCACTCAACGTTGTTTACTACAAATCTTGTTTACGTGAACGACACCTGCAAGACTTCGAATGTGACGAGTACAGTATCCTTTAGTATGTAAAAAAAACTAAGCAAAAAGTAGAAATATAGTTAACCATTATACTAAAATGCATACCTGGGAACCCTTCGGGTTTTGCCCGGAGGCTCTGGGTGAAGCCCGGCTTCTCCTGCTCACCACGGAGAAACTCTTGGGTCGAGGAAGCAATACAAACATAATAAATTCACAAATATTATTGCCTACAAGACCAAAGGGCAGGCGAGAGGGGAACGTTGTTGCAGCTACACACCAATGGAAAAGGGGCTTACTGCAGCCACCATGCATGGGCCAGCAGTCATGATCCCCCTTTCCTATAGGTCCAGGGGGGCCCATTTCTTGGGTTTCCTTTGCCACAAATGGTGGACCTTCATCTAAGTTGATAGTCTTGGGTTTGCCAAGGCTTACTAAAGAGGAGATTGTGTGCACAGGATCTAACCGATTTACCTACATCCACCAACACATACTTATCACCTTGTGATGGTGGTAAAGCTCCAGTACTTTTTATTTAAAACACTATCTCATCCTAAGTGTGCTTGACCTAAGCCTACACGGTCTTCTTGTGCCAACGTTTCTCTGTGTAAAACAGGTGGGAGAATATAAGATTGATCGTTAATCAGTATGAGCCTTTCAGTATATTTAGTTGGATTGGGTTGGGTTTTATCCAGGCAAGCTTTGAAACTCTGCATCAAGACTAAGAGGCCAGGTATTTGCTTGTGTGCGAGTTACCGCGTGCACAGAATATCTTTGACTAACGCTTTTGGCCAAAAGTGTCTGCCAATTGATTACCAACATTGTGAGGAGATGCGCCAAGCTTCCGATGAGATGGCTCGCATACAATATCAATATCAGGCTTTCTTTTTTAAAAACAAACATTCACGTATCCACAATGCAATATGCTGCAATGGATTGCGTTTATCAGTTAAGAATCCATTAGAACACCATGTGGAGAGATCGCCAGTTGCTGATCATGCTATAGAAGCTGAATCAATGACAATGAGGTCCTTTACCAAGCATGTTTTCATTGAAAGTATGGGTAAAGGCATAAATCTCAGCATATTGGATATCTATTTTTACTAGCATTTGGTTTATCAGATTTAACAGCCGATCTATTTGAAGAATATTTCGCTGTATAATAATAATCATTGGGACATTTCTGAGTTTCCCAAAGTAAATCATCCAAGGACAGAAATGTTTTATCGTAAACATAGTTTAACCCGAGAATCTTCCATGATAGAGAACCATCTCGGCCAACGACTTTTTAAAGCCTGGAAATGTTTTTTTCTGCAGCGCCGCTAAAGAAGCAACAGATGTGAGTATAATGATAGTCTGTCCTTGAGCTAAGTCACGGCTTTTCGGTAGTGCAACCGAAATAGCCGTCAGTAATTTCTCGAAGGGACTGTATTTTCTTACACTTAAGATAACAAAGCCATAGGAATTATTTTACCCTCATTTATACAAACGTACATAAGCTACACAAGGCAAATGTGTTATTATAACAGTCAATGTTTTGTGTGGTTTGCTTTGTGATAAATGGGAAGATGTATTGATTGATTTCACAGAGATATCCTCTTCAGTAGTCTATATAGATAGATGCATAGGGGCTACTAGTTAATTGTAATTTGGTGCAAAGAGGATACCTTCATTTAGTAATCTAATAAAAGTAAGTAATTGCTTCAAAGATTGTGGTCTAGCAGTTTGGGTAATTTGATTTCCTCTTTGAAATTGGTGGATAACCCGCATCCTTGATCTGGAATCTCAGAACCAAGAAATGTAACGCTAGCTCTTGCTATATGGGATTTCCTTAAGGATATAAAGTTATATTTGCCTCATATAAAATGTTCAGGACTTTCTGTAAAGTTTGTAAATGTTCCTCCTCATGATCATGTGAGAAGTACATGTCATCGAAATATACGTCAAAGTTTGGGATGGATAACAACAGGGATACAACTAGATTTGTGGATTCGAATTTGTTTTAACTTTCAGAAGAAGGGAGACATTCCAAGAGAGCATGAATGAGAGTGTGAGAGAGCCTGAAAGAGAGTGAATGAGAGTGTGAGAGAGCCTGAAAGAACATGATAGAGCGAATGAGGGTGAATGACAACAAATATTTTGCTTTCTTTGCCATGTAAAAGCTGTTATGGGGAATGACTCCAGAAGCCATTACAGTCCAGTGTTGTCTTATAGTGTCTCCTATACATCTGTTGCAAAATTGAGGGTGAATGCGTGTTCTGAACAGCTACTGTAGGGGTGATTCTATTCACTTCCACATCTCATCTAGTTTAGGAACAGGATAGACTGCACCTCTCATCAGACTATACTGTTCTTTCAGTTCTCCTTGTGCTAAAAGATTATTTATAACTATTTGTATATCAACAATGTCGTTTATTTTATACTCATCCTGATTTTTAGATGTTAAAGTTTGGGTTAAGCCCTTTGACAGCCCAACTTGATTTCCCCAAAGCCTAAAAACACCTTTATATGTAGTTAACCGTTGATTAAGAAGCAGTCTGTTACATCGCATAGAGCAATTATTTACTTGCTGGTCAATTTGACTTTAAATACCACAAGGAATAGTTTAATTTTATTTCCCGTTCTGAAACAGATTGGGGAACAATATCGATAAAACGAGCCACATCTTTATAAGCAATTAAAAATAATATAAAGTTCCACCAGTTCTAAATTTACTTTCTTTCCATTCATTTTTATTGTCTCGTGAAAAAAAAAGGGGATATATTCCATTTTCTTCAAGAGATTCTATAGATACATTTGAGTGAGATTCAGTGATTAAAATGTTGGGTTATACTAGAGATACATCTGCTTGTGTATCTAAAATCCCTTCATATTTTAGTCTGTTATATATAATTTGTAAAGGAACATTACTCATCTTTTTCAGCCTTTGAATATACACCATTAACTACCACCTTCTGCCTAATATCACTCAACCATTGGCTTATCCATTCAACTATTCCGGCATCCAAACCCAAAGACTGCCATTTATTCATAAGTCTTCTACGAGGGACAGTGTCGAATGCCTTACTGAAATCAACAAGATCTACAGCCACTCCCTGGTCAGTGAGTTTAGTTACCCAGTCAAACAATAAATTAAGTAAGTTTTTCAGGATCTTCCTGCAGTAATCTTGTTCTGTTTCTGATGATGTAACCCATTTAACTGCAGATATTGAACAATCCTATACTTTAGCTCGGTTTCCATTAATTTGCCAGCTGCCGATGTAAGGCTTACTGGTCTGTAGTTTGTCCGAGTCTTCCCTGCTACCTTATTTTTTTTTGTGAAGTGGTACTATGTTTGCCAACTTCTAGTCTTCTGAAACTGCTGCTGCCAATTGCGACCGGCTTTGCCAGGACACTTCAAAGCTCTTTTAATATCTTTGGGTTTATCCCATCAGGCCCCATCGATTTGTCTGTTTTTACTTTAGAGAGCTAAAGTAGAACTTCTTCCTCTGTAAGCACAGCTGTGTCACCCTAGTTCTCCTCGCCATCATCCTCCACAGTAAAAACAAGACATAAGTATTTATTGAAGACGTTTTTCCTGATTAATGGCCTTCGTTTGCCTTTAGTATATTTAATTTCTGGTTTATGATTTCTTCTTTCACCCTTTTTGGTTAACCCCGCGATTTTCTCCTCTTTTTTAATTTTTTTTTAATTTGGCTCATCTAATAATGCGCTTTGCCTCCCTAAACTTGGCTTTGCATCCTCTCTTCTCCTTCAATATATTTCCCACATCTTACTAATAAGTTTAATGCACCGCCCTGCTGCCTTTAGCGGGACACCTCTTAAATATTACTTCCTGGAATACCTGAAAATAAGTATAACACTTGCCAAAAAAAAGATAATAATAATTCACAACATACCCGTGGCATACAGTCTTTCAACGGGCGCAGTGTTCCTCCCCCAAGTCGCCTTTTTTTCTATCTTATATACCCTCTCTTGGGTAAAAGTTGGCAGCAACACTCGGCATGGCCTTGAAAATGCCACTCAATGTTGTTTATCACGAATCTTGTTTACTCGGACGCCTACAAGGCCTCGACTATGCGACTCAATGTTGTTTACTACAAATCTTGTTTACGTGAACGACTTTTACCTGCAAGACTTTGAACGTGACGCGCACCGTATTTTTTAGTATGAAACACAAAACTAAGCACAAAATACAAAGATCGTTAACTATTGTACTAATAGGGCTGTAGCTAACTTTAAAGTAATATATATTAGTATGGTTATAACATTATAAATGAAAGCACACTAAATCATAATACATATAATACATTGATCATGAAGAATCTATTATCAGTATACTAGCATGAAGCACAAAGAAAATGTGTATATAAGCTCACGCTATATAGTTGTGGTTCACACCGCTAGCGATGTACTGAATTCACTTAAATAATGTTTTCCCGATGCTTCGTGCTTAGATCGATGGATTATACATCACCCAGGTGTTGCACACACAATGAAAGAAAGGTACTTTCCCTTTAAGGGGCTTCCTTAGTGTCATGTATTGGCAAATCACCATTTGGCCAAATGTGGCCAAATAACATAGACAATATAGAAAGGAACAGTTCATAGTGTAGTCATTTCTCTTGATGACCAGGAATTCTAGAATTGAAAAAGAATGGACACTTGCCTTAGGTAGGAGCAACCCACTGCTACTATGTTGGACGGGTCGCCATTATCCAGTGGCTCAAGTGGTTACTTTACTTGTTAATCCACTAATGTTCTATCATACTTATGGGGACCCATATGAGTGTCCTTCATTAGGGGATTAACTAGTAAAGTAACCACGTGAGCTGCTGGTTAATGGAGAGCTATGCAGCATAGTACCATTGTGTTGCTCCTTCCTTGAGTGTTGAGTCCATCTTTTCACAATATTATAATCCTGGTCATCAAGTGAAATGACTACGTTATGACTATGACTATTAATACTATTAGGATGACTACTAAATGAAATAAAGATCTGCCCCTATATCACATTAAGGAAGCTCCTTAAAGGAAACGTTGCATTGTATCATTGTGTGCGCAACACCTGGGTGATTTGTTACCTCTGTGAATAAGTATAGTAACATAAATCTGTGACGTGTTTTGTCATTCTATGTCGAGTTAAAATGTTTCTTAGAAAATAAAACTGAAAAGACGAATATGGCATTCGATTCAATTAATGTTTCTATTGTACTATAGGGCAATTCAGTTGAATACGGTGTCTCTAGGAATAAAAAAATGGATTGAGATATTAATCATTTACGTAGAATCCGTGTTTCGCTGTGTCTGCCTATGTCATTACAATCAATTCTGTATGCTAACACGCGATGATCCGCATACATCCTTATACATTTATGGATGTAGTATCTGTTTTGCCGAGTGGAGATGGATTAAATGAACAACTGTTCCCTGTGAACCATGGGGAACATATTCCATCATTTTGACTGTGCCAAAAAAAAGGAGATAAGAATACTCTGTCAATACCTGCTGGTCCAATTTAGTGAGAATAAAATTGTGTTTACCTTAGGATATCACGTCTCTGCCATAGAATATGAAACATTTAATGAAAACAGGCATGCATGGCGAGGCGTCAATAACCTGTCACCTTTAAACTTATATATTCTATTATTTTTTCAAATCCACGGAAAGTCCTATATGCAGGTACGGACCCCTCGAGAGGTTTAGCAGTGTGCGGTGGATTAGTGAGCTATAGCTATGGTGAGATAAGGCTCTTCAATATGGAATATTCTTTTATTCATAGAGAGAGGAGAATTATTGCATTCTATAAACTATGAGGAATGCGGAATGGCAATTCAAAACTTTTAATCTCACTAATTTATTTGAGTGTTATGAGCAGAATTTGGAAATGTCCAGGGTGGGCTACCTGGAGTGAAATAATAGCACCACTCCTTACATTTGTGTACGTGAATTTGGTCTTCCAACCAGCATAGGAACATATCAATATTTTAGATGTACAGAAAATCATCTATAGTGCGAAGAAAAAAAAAAAACATACAAAAACAGATAAATAGTTGAATAAAAATAAAGAAAAAAAATAAATAAATAAAGAAAAAGAAAACAATACAAGAACAGATAAACAGTTGAATAAAAACAAATAAAAAAAATACAAGAACAGATAAACAGTTGCCATTTACCTGTTTTGACCCAGATTGGACTGTGATCACCATTACTCCATTAGTGACCTCACTTGGCTGTTGGTGTTTTTTGGAATTTGATATTAGCCTTTCATTATCCATACCTGTTGCTCTTCTCTACTGTGTTTTGGCTTCTACTGTGGCTGCCATCATCTCCACTTTTCTCCCTGGTGCCTGTCCTGCCAATCCAGGTTAGGATCCAGTTATGGCCAGGGGCATACCTGAGAACTTTCTGGCCACACACGCCATTGTTGGAGGGAAAGTGAACGGGACGTGACGCAACGCCGTCCCATGACCTGGAGCTTCCCTGTAGTGACTCTGAGAAGCGACGCTTCACCCGGAGTCTCCAAACTAAACCTGGAGAGTTCCCAGGTATGGTTAGGAGCCTTCAAGTGTCCCTGCAGAGAGACACCCACATGTTCTGGCACCCACAGCCGTGACACCAACTTAGGGTCCACCATGTTGGTAATAATAAAGAAAAGAAAGGGTCCTTTTGCCAGAGATGGGCCCAGCACATCACAGCAAGAGGCAAATTAAAAAGAACAGTCATTGGAAAGGAAAGGTTTTGACTTGAATATATTGAACGTTGCTCTCTGTTTCTTATTAATTTTGGTTCCTGTATCTAAATCTGTCGATATCATTCAACTACCATTTAGCTGTAATGACAGTGAGAAAGGGTTAATCACATTAACTTTATCATAATTTGTAAATCTTAGCCTAATTAAGCTTCTATTATTCACAAAAGTGATTTTATTCATATAGCGAACGATATCTCTTGCCTGAAGCGAATCTCGTCTGTCGCAATCAAATATTTACAGCAAGTTGACTCATACTTGGAAAAAATGTGTCCCGCTTATTTATAGATCTGCGAAGAAAAAATAATTTAAGACAATAAAAGTTTGATGCAATATATCCCTTTCTGGTCATCTTAGGTAACTGGTGTACCGAGATGAATAAAATCCTTTTTTTTCAACAAATATTAAAATGTAAAATTCTGAGTTGTTATTCATATTTAATGAAACTCATCAAATATTCAACAGTATTTATGGTCACTATCAAAATTTCCCGTGCGTCAACCGCCTCGAAAAAAATAATTATCTTGTTACTCCCAGCTTTAAGGTAATATGCAGTATAAGTAATCATTTTACTGGCTGAATGTATATTACTAATGTACACAGTGAATGAAAGAAATCATATTATTTTCTGGAATTTGGATGTTTATTCAAATAGAACATACGAGTCTAAGTCAAAGTTTTAAATAATATTTCAGTTTATACCTGAAAATAATTCCTATAGCTATTCAAATTATATCAATAATGTTGTCCATTCATATAAATATTATTTTGTCGATGGCAGAAGTGAGCCAGAGCTCCAAAGTGACAAGGCCACAGTGGATAGAAGGCCCCCAATCTTCTCGTTCGGAGGTTCAGGGGTATAGTCAGCCCCTTCCTTCCCTCCCAGTTTGAAACCGTGGGGGAGATCTTCTAGGGACCCCTTTACCGAAGAAGGGACCCATTGAAGTCTTCGAGGAGAGGCAGCCAAAAGATACAGCCTAAAATGAAAAAGGTGTAAAATAAAGGCTCCGGAGAGCAAATTGTGCTCTTACCAGTCCTGGCCATAAAAAGTGACCCCCCACAGCCACCCATGTGCCGGACGACCGGCAGATGAAACCAAAGGGCCCCATTGCATCCTTCATCCTTCTTGATGGCCAAAAATGATCTCTAGCGCTAACGGCACAAGCACATCCCAATGGCAGCAGAATCCATGACGCTCTTTACAACTTCCGACTTGGGCTGACTGTAGGATTCTGGGATCATGGGAAATGACAGCAAATGTCCATTAAATGCCCTAGGCATGACCTTTCTGGAAGTCAGAGGGAAAACTCAAAAACTGAATTACTTGAGCGTAAAAAAACCCACCTTATTGAGACATCTGTTCCCATTTGGTCTTGGAATTATGTGTAATGCATAATCAACTAGATTTTTAGAAATTAATTTATTGGATACTAACCTTAAAAAATAACATCAGTGTTCTGTTTGTAACATCTACATCACAGAAAAAAAACAAATTTGCTGGAATGAAAAAAATGTATTAATATTGAAATATCATAAGAAATATAATTACGGCATTAAATATATATCCCCAGATTTTGTGATAAATATCCGGTCGTTGGATCACCCTTGTTTTTGGGCATTGCCCCGCTGTCCGGCTGAGCTGCCCTCCTGCCCCTCTTTTACGGGTGGCGGGAATCATGGGCCGCATAGGGACTGCAGATCTCCTCTGACTGGGCCATTGAGCTGTGAAATCAGTTGAGGTTCTTCTTCCATTCAAATGAGTGGAACTTAATTCAAGTGTTTAGCTCCTACGTTACAGGCTGTGCCATTAGCAAGAAGATCTTGAGATCCGGCTGATGACTCCCACGTCAATTCATTATTTTCCCGTGTGACACATCTCCTGATTTATCATATGGATTAGATTAGGACTTTGTTGATCTTCCACCAGGTGACCTTCTGAACTTCCCGTGGAGCTCTGTCCTCATTTTACATTCATCACAATCCCTAGTATTTCTTCACACATTTACGAGGACTGCTGGACTCTATCTAAGGATATATAATATATATCTAAAGGTAATATAATCTATATACAAAAAATCTAACTGAATGTCTGGTAAAAATAACAATACTATAAACCATTTCTTTACCGTATAGCCTCCCTGATATGGTATACAAGATCTTTTTTTGTTTGCTTTCTGGGAGAGTAGTGCATACGTGGAACAGCCTTCCAGCAGACGTGACTGAGGGATAGGCATATGGCTCTTGAAACTAAGATGAGAAAAACAGGCAGTTTTGATTTGGGTTAAACATACGATAGATTGTAAGCATTGACCAGTTATTAATTATAAACAGCACTGTAGCGATATAATTAAGGACATTTAAAGTTTTAACCAAAAGCCTGTACATGTACGGGCTCACAATGCATTGTTTTTAATGGGTTTAAGGAGAACCCATTGCCTTACACCCCAGATGTGTCCTGCATATAAACCTGTAGACCCTTAGATGGTCAGTTGCCCTTCCTCGAGGATGCCCACCCTTCAGGGCTCTTCTGTTGGCTAACCGTGTTATCCCAGTTATAGGATGCACCATTTCCCCTATATTGAGTGGGTTATAGCTTACAAATTTTATTCTTTTTAACTTTTTTCACGGCCCGGCAGTATTAAGAAAAAAGGACTGGGAAAGAGAAGTGGTCTCTGAGAACATGAGAATGGTTTGCTGATGGGGGGCTAGGCATATACATCTGTACTGGATCCCAAAATTCCTGATAGTAGCATGTGAGCATGTGCTCCAAGGGTGTTCCCTTACCTCCTTACGTCTTGCTTCACTTGTATCATGGAGTATGGAGTGGAGGAGCTCTTGGGATGCTCCAGCTGGCTTTTCACAGCCCTTCCACCAAAGATGGTCGATGCATTGACTAGGTAACCAACACCTTGACGTCCCACTTGGTTGAAGAGACAATAGAAATTATTAGATGTAAACAGAGAACTTCATTACCAAGACAGAGTATAGAAAAGAGAATGCAACCAGAGAGAAAGAAAAAAAACAACAATTCAACAAGATGAGATAAAACCCTCATTTGTTTTACTTTGGCCAAGATGCAAGAATATGAAAATTGTCTTACGCTACTTTGTATTAAGGGCACCTTCAGCTGGGAGCTTTCCCGATGTAATAACGTAATAAACTATAAAACGAAAAAGGATCATTTTGTGAAAAGGCTTTTAAGACTGTACATTTATATCACGTTACAAAGATGGATACCGCATCGCATATTGGCAATGAACTCGTCCAGTCGGATCATTCATAATAACCTATTACTTCTGCTGAGGGTAATCCTCTATTCCCTGACTGCTCTCCTACACCGGGGCTTCCCAAGCATTTATTAAGCCCGTGTTCCTTTACAAATAGGAAATAAACCATCTTTAACATCAAACATTCATGCGCTCTATTTCCATGAGAATTCCATTATCAGATTGCATTCAATTAATAGAAGATTCTGTAGAGAAATTGTACAAAATGAAGAATAATTTAAACATACATAAGAGATGCTGCTACACAAGGAGTTTTTTTGGGGGACTTAACATCTTTTAGGCTTACAACCTATTAAAATGGGTTTTATTTATTCTTCTCAAGACTAACGATGCTTTATCCTGCATCGTCAAAAAAAACAAAACAGACAATATAGAATAAAAATACACTTTGTTCTACAGAATTTTTTTTTTCAGGACAAGTAGGGCTTTCTTTAGATGCCATTATTTTGCTCATATCATATAATGTATAATAAAATAAAATAAATAGGAAAAATAAAAAAATATGGTGAAATTCTGACTTTTATTTGAAAAATCTTTTTTTATTCATCTACAAGAGCTAATGAATGGCCAAAACTGGTGGGAAGGAAAGGCCAACATTAAAGGGACACGCCAGCCATTATATACGCTTTGATGCTTATGATAGCTGAGTGGGACTTGGATTGGTTCCTTCAAGCAGCCAGTCAGGGGCCATTGAAACATTTGACCACAGAGGAAGCGCTCAACTGCAGCTCTGAAGCTGAAGCTTCTCCTAAAGATAAATAATAAGTAATTGTATCTATTTATTTCCAAAAGATTAATAATAAATAATTGTATTTATTTTCAGGGTAAGAATGAATATTAAACATATTATACATTATTTATCTTTAGGAGAACCTGCAGCTCGGAAGCTGATATGGGCTTCGTCTTTTCTACATCATCCACCATATGGACCAACGGATATCGATTTGCTCTTCTTGAATCAGATTAGAAACAATTTGATATGTTGTCATTTCGGACATTCAATAGCTTATCCTACCTCAGTACTTACGCCCCAGTGTCTCCCCAACCCACCTAACAGACCACCATCTTAACTACTCAGTTTTCACTCATAACCCTTCATTACTTAAAAAAATAAATTGCCATTGTTATATTTTCTAAAACGCTCCTTGCATTAAATCAACAATATCCAGTTTAAGTAGAAAATTGCAACATTATATATATAATGCCCATTAAAAAGGCAGCCTCCCAATCCTCTCATGCTATTTTACTTTTTAATCTGTAACATTTATCATTGCACGGGTTTGGGATACACGGTGCTGGATCAGCGAATGATTCGGGGCATAGCTCTGAATATTCATATACTGCATAGGCAAGTCTAAAAATAAAAAAGCAATATTTCCAGGCTCATTTTAATGCTATTCATAAACTCTCGAGTACATTATAACGGAGCCTTGTACAATATGCATCTCAGCATTAATATGTTTTGATCAGCAGGCCTGCGAATGTGTAACCCTTTCAGTGAAAATAAACAAGTATTATAACGCTGACCAAATGTCATGGAAGGCCAGTCTCTAAGTCAGCCTGCGTCGGGAGTGTAGGCATGAAAGGGTTAACACCAACCAACACTCAGGCTATCAAGTCACTCTCCTAGCTGGGCACAGAACAAAAGCAAGGCAAAGGATTCATCCCACTACTGTAAAAAAACACATATGGCCACTACCAAGTGACATTTTAGACTTTTAACCCCTTTGTGACCGGACTGTTTTTCAAATTTTGTACCCTGGGGTATAATTGCTGTTTTAACATGTCTACGGTGTTCGTATTTAGCTGTAATTTTCTTCTTTCTCCTTTACTGTACCCACGGAAATTAAATATCGGTTTGTTTGTTTTTTTCAGGACAAGAAGGGCTTTCTTTAGATGCCATTATTTTGATCATATCATAGAATGTATAATAATATATAATATATAGAATAAAAATATGGTGAAAATTCTGACTTTTATTTTAAAAATATTTTATGCTTCTACAAGAGCTAATGAAAAAACCTTCTAATGAAATTTAAAAAATATGTCCTGATTTTAGAAATACCCAATGTTAAGGTTTTTTAACGTTTTGCATAATAAAGTTTTTTTAAGGACATGCTTTCTTTAGGTATATTTATAGGGTGAGGGGCACAATGTAATGGTGACATCACTTTAAATTATATTTAAATTATATTAACTTTTGATTTATTCTTTGGTTATTTTTGCATTTGTAATATATATTTTTTAGATTTCTTTTATTTTGATATTTTTATTTTATATTTACAGGGCTCCATTGCTTAGCGTTGCTGATTGCAGTACCTGTGATCAACCTGCAGAGGTCTTTCTTATCTTCTTGGAACCTTTTATAATTCTCATTGGTTTCAACCAACAGAAGTGGGCTGCTATTTTGGGAAAGGCATGCTGCCTTCCAGTATGGTGCTTGCGATCGCTCTGTAGATTGTCTGGCACGTCAGTTAAGGGGTTAACTTACTTAAGACGACTCCAGAAAAACTAATGTTCCATACAAAACCCAACTCTTAAAACATATTAAATCAAGGTAAACAATAGAATTCTACTGTGCTATCATTCTGAGTTCAATGTAGAGAACAGACAGAATTTTACTTCTTATTTACCTACAGTCAGTCACCCCCGGTGCTCAATCGCTGCAAGAAATAGTAGAAATAATAGTGACATTATTAATTCTAGGTGAAATACCCGCCATTTCTATACTTGCCTAATATGAATAATGTTTTTTAAGTGAAGCATAAAAAGAGTTGTGTAACTCTTTTTATGCTTCTTATGCTTTTTATGCTGTAACAATTTTTTTATGTTTTTTGTGTTAAATAATTCCTGGGATAGAACGAGACAGTATTCTAGTTCAATAAAAGTAACATTTTTTTTCCATAAAATGAAATCACTTTTTTCTTTTACTCTTCTTAGGCAGCATATATTTTACATATATCTGTAGATTTAGATTGGGTTCCGATTGGGTTTTTCAGTAAATCATGTGTGTGTGTTCACTTTTGGATGTTACCCAAGACTCGTTATCCTCCTCTTCTAACTGGTTTGGTCTGATTAGGTCTTAGAAACGGTGCCATGAACCTCGGTAGACAACTGTAGTCATCCAAAAATTAAAAAAATAAAAATCAAAACAAATATTCCTTAAAAATATGGCTCATTCCATCTGACATGCAGTACCCTGAGTCTTTCCACCCCACTCAACAGCCCTACAATTATGTTTGCAATGTAGCTATGTCTAAGATCCTTTCCAGATATTCCCAGAGAAAAAGGGATACATTCTGTGCATTTTAAACGTTCCCCATCATAACCAGTTTTATGAAAGTTCACTCCCCACCCAATTCCTCTCTCACTCACAAATTAACGTGTTCTGGGCCTTCCACAACCGTGTATGTGGGTAGCCCTGCTCATATCTGTCCCCTGTCAGGCCTTTACTTATTTTGCCGGCTCCATGTCTGCGATCCGGACCCTCACCTTCTTTGCCAGCATCCCAGGCGGCCATGGGTTTCCTCCGTGAGGGGGCAGCATTGCATTGTCCTCTAGCTCACACCAACACTGGCCAGACCGAGCGGCAGGCAGGGGCAGCGTCTGAACCCCCAGGTTATCCCCACCACTTCAGCTGTGGAGCTTCTCCAGGTAGTGAGGAGAAGGGGTCACCTCGCTTGATCGCAGGAGCACCATAAAAAGCCTCAAGACTTACATGCCAGGGCTTAGTAGGTCCGTCGCCTCGCCTACAGAGAGCTGTGCTGTGCGTTACATTTATTTATATAGCGCCAGCAGATTCCATAGCACTGTTGCAATCGGTGGAATAATTTAAAGTCACACACAACAACAAACTGGTACAAAAGGAGAAGAGGGCCCTGCTCTTGTGGGCTTACAATCTAGTGGGTGGTTGAGGAGGAAGTGAAACAATAGGAGAGGACGGCTTGGTAGAAGAGAGATGAGAGTCATGAGAGGAACGAAAAGGGTGGTTAGGGGGGTATTTGGATAGGACAGTAGAGATATAAGGAGGTGCAGAGTTTTTAGTGGCTCTGTAGGTCAGGAGTTTGAATTTGATTCTGAAGGGTATGGGGAGCCAGTGGCAAAGTGAAGTGGCAGATGAGGAACGGTGACAGATTAATAGTGTTGAGGATGGATTGGAGCGGTGAAAGGCGGGAGAGGAGATCAGTTACTAGGGCAGTAATCCAGGCATCCACGAGATGGTTTTCAGGTGAAGGTGGCAGGATTTGGTAAATCAAGTTTGACACCAAGGGAGCAAACTTGGTCTGTCGGCTGGATTAGTGATGTTGTCAACAGTAAGAGATACATCAGGAATTGTAGAGGTTTGGTGGGATTACCATAAATCGGTTTTGGAGATGTTGAGCTTTAGGTAATGGGACGTCATCCATGACGCAATTCCAGAAAGACAGTCGGTGAGGGGAGTTAGAAGATAGGGTGAAAGGTCAGGAGAGGAAATATAGATTAGGGTGTCTTCTGCATACTGGTGACACTGGAAGCCAAAGGAAGATATGAGTTGTCCAAATGAAGAGGTGGAGATGAAAAATAGTGGAGGCCAAAAAAGCTGAGCCCTGAGGAACACCAACAGATGCAATTGGGTAGAGAAGCAAGTTCCAGTGAGTGAGACGCGAAAAGTACTTTCCTCTTCAAAGTTTTTGATAGTAGGTTATCTGGGTGAAAAATATCCAGTAATTAATTAATTTTAAAAGGAGTTTGCAGTTAGCATCAATGCTCCTTTCAGGATTTACTGCAAGTCCCACAATGCCTGATTTTTTTATGACATAAATGTAATTTAAATGCAGTTTTAACCAAGGACTCCTTAGGTAGAATAAAAACAATTGTGTTATCTTGTATAGGTTTAGCCAATGTTTTGTGAAAACATAACACAAAGTAGCACTGCAGCTTTATCTCTATTCTTTGACAAAGAAACACCACATTTTCTCATTTCTCAATCAAAGAAATTTTCTAATTATAATTTCGACATAAAAAAAAGTGCTTAATCCCTTAAATGATGGGAAAAAAAAAACTAGAAAAGGAAATGACACAAATGATACAACAGATGTTGGCACAGATGTTTCGCTAGTAATGATTTTCTACAGTTGAGTTTGGTACTTAATAGGAACAAAAATATGCAAAACATAAACATCTGTTTTTTTTTCTCGTAATAGTTTTTTTTTTAGTGATCTAATACATTTAAGTGAAATATGTACCTACTTGTACACGTTTAGGATAAGAGGACATAATAAAATTAACATACCCCTCCGAACACCCGAAATAAATATCTTGAGTTTCGACGGTGTGTTAAAAGTTTTTTGTCTTGTGCGTAGAATATGAAGGATAGCAGTGAGGTGGTGGGAATTCTTCATAAAAGTTCAAATAGTTATGCGGATGTCAAGTACTTCTCAGCACTTATCAGAGCAGATGCACACATTACAAAAGTAACCTCTTGGGGATCTTAAAAACATGTTAAGAAAAACATTATATTATACACAATCCCAAAAAACATGAAAAACATGACTCCGAATCATACATTTTTTTTGGCAGGGACGATCCCTTGTTTGGGACCAAAGTTCCTCTCCCTCTCTGACCTCCCCTGATGTCCCTCTTTCTAGGAGCTTTGGATGTCTGTTGGTTATGGGGATATCACAGGGCTCTACAGCCCTATTAGCCAAAACAATTTCTATAGATACATAAAAAATGCGTATCACTTATACGAATAGCCATCTTGGAGGCAAGAAGTAAATTTTACCCCTTTGTGAGGCACAATTGGAAATTGCTTCAATGTAAATTTGTTGTCTTCTTCAGCGTGAAGATTGGGGGTTGAGCTTGATGGACTTCTGTCTTGTTTCTAGTAATGTTTCTATGTAACTATTTCACAAAATCTCTCAATAACGTCCCACTTTAGCCAACAAAATTGCCTCTCTTTGGCCATTTCATATGTCTGCGGGCATGCACAAAATGCACGAAAGACTGTAAGTAGGGTTGCCAAGTGGCTGGCATGTTTTCAAAGGTCAAGCTGGTTGCCAGTAAGGTACCCTGACGGCCTGTATAGAGAGCATGCTGTTGTACAGATGTTTTTACAGAGTATTCTGACAGCCCTGTGTCCTCTCTAGCGGCAGAAGCCAACAGAGCTGGCTCTTGGCTAACACTAAGTTGGGTCAATTCACTAAGAAGTCGTCAGTCACCTTTCACTAATCCGGGATTTATCTGCAGGTCTTGCGAGTCCCTGCAAGTTTCAATTTTGTGAGTTACAGGCAAGGGCATGCGAGTCCAACACTAACTTCCAAAATTACAACCCCTCTGCACTATATAAAAAATAAATAAATAATAATTTACAATTTACAAAACAAATATTGGAACAGGGGTTCCCCACAGCCTCCTATTAACCAAGGGGGTGAGGATTGCTGTCCTCTTCCCC
>VKOC01024289.1:0-31623 GCA_009364415.1 Spea multiplicata | reverse complement strand
ACTGGCGCCCCCTTTCAAATGGCGCCTATGGCACGAACCATAGGTGCCATACCCTAGATATGCCTCTGCAGTCAGCAGTCTCTGACTAAACCACCCCAGACATGTTGCACGGGTACATGATGGTCTGTAGTTACTACTACTGTGGTCATATAATATTTCCTATTAATGGTAACTAAGATTTGCCTCCCATCCGGAAACCCCTCTCCTGAGCCAGCAAAGGTAAGGGAGTAAGAGAGGCGATGAGGAGGTATTGTGGTGGGAGAGTGGAAAGCTGGGGAATCTGACAACTACACCTTAACGTAAACATAATGTAAACCATACCTACTATTTTTTTTTTAGCCCTGGACTCATACAACTAAATTTCCCTCTAACTAATCTCCCACTCCTGTGCCTTTAACTGGAATGTTTTCGGAATAGAATAGTATCTCCTGAATCCTTAAGAAATTGCTTATACGCTAGACACATGCATGTATTTCTCACTAACACCAAATGTTGTGGATACCTTTATTTTTAATATGCTTTAACACCAATAAACAGATTTCAAGAAAGCAGTATAGCATTAAATGGAAAATCCCAGGCCACGATGTTATTTTCAAATGCATAAGAAAACATGTTTTACAGTATTTGGAAAATATCCAATTTTAATTTCCCAAGCGTACAGCTTCATAAGACAAGATTCCCATGCTCAATCCATGTAAAATAAATAAGCCTCCTAAGTGGCCAGTTTCATTTGGGATTCACTGGAATGTCAGTCTTTTTATCAATTTGCAAATAAAGTATGACATGGCCATTATCCACAGTCAGGCACCCTTGGGTAATATGCATCAAGTAAGTGGACCGTAATTTCGGAAGTGGGTGGAAATCGCGGATATTTTCCCAACCTATCAGTGAAAGCGAGCGTCTCGGATAACAAGCCCTGCAGGCTGCAGCCTTAACATTCCTTGCAGATACAGACAGAATCCGCCTCTACTGATTCCCTCCTGTGCTTTAACTTCACTGCTTTGTAGAATACCCAGTAAATAATATTATATTTGTTTATCTGTCGCTTTAGTTCTAGAACCTTAGTTGCTGTTCCTTTCTACTACAGACCCCCCCAAGTGTCCTCTTGCAGTAATCATTTTTTACTTGCAATCAATGTTCCTTGTTTAATATGTTACAAGTACATAATCCGTGTACTTTCATATATCATATAGATGTAGTAGTAGTAATAGTAGTAAGCGCCAACCTAGTGGACTTTGCCATCTTAAACTGAACAGATATGAAAGGGACATTCAGCCATCATATGCACTTAAACGATTATCAATGAGAGATCCGTTTAAATTGCATACATACATGATCCTGTATGCATTTCATACTTGACCCACATCCAGCTAATTTGCATGCATCTTCTGACACATGGTTTACCAGCTCCAACGAAAATAGGGCTAGTGGTGCCCATGTGCTGTATTTCTTTTGGCTCTTCCCCCAAATTAAAAACACACACACATACTAACATGGAAACTACCTCTAATACCCACTTACTCTAACATCATACACTTACACATGCAAACACACACTCCTTCCATCGTGTCCCTCACACCACTAACCCTAAGGTCACCCCTGACATTATAACGCCATATGCTGACATGCACATTCATGCTAAAACCATACGCGGACATATATACACACTTAATCTAACACCATATGCTGACAGTCATGGTAACACCATATGCTAAGAAACACATTCCAACATGCAGTTACATGCACGCACACACTAACATCATATACTAATAACACACATTCTTCAACATATACAGTAACACCTATGCTATCCAACACCTTATACATACACACACTATTTAACACCATGCACTAACACACAGACTTACTCACAATAGCACCATACATACACACAGACACACACAAACACATTATCCAACACCATAACACACACTCACCCTACACATATACATACCTACACATGATCACTATCTACCATTATAGGTGCAGCATGCCAGCTCCCTCTCGCCTCCCTCTTACGTCTCATGGTCTCTGCTGCTGCTTGCGTTATCTGTGTGAGCTGCCGCCCTACTATCTCGGGTCACATAAGCCCCTTAGTGTAATTGTATGGTGTTAGAGTGTGTTTGTATATGTGGGTGAGTATATACTGTTAGCATGTGTGTATGTGTTAGCGTGAGCATGTGTGAATTTCAATAGTGAGAATGTGTTTTTAATTACGGTGGGGGGTGCAGAAAAAATACTTAACACAGGTGCCATTAAGCATAATTTCTTTTTTCTTTTTTTTTGTAACCTTTCAAGGGATGCATATTAAAGTACCGGTACTCATAAATTACTTTCATATGCATTCTTCGTAGATAAGGCTGTTCAGGACATTAATATGTCCTTTTAAGTTTTGCCTATGCTATGTAATGCATAAATCAGATATAGGCATGTTCATGGGTCCCAATTGTTGATTTATAAAGGTGATAAAAATGTATTACAGAGTAAAATGCATAGCCATCAGGACAGTACCCAATTTCTGACTGCCTGATGGCTCTGTTAGTAGAGTCATCTTTTATACCTCCTGTCATATAATATGATCTCTATGTAAGAGGTGTAGCTAAGGGTCAGGGCTTTACTTTCTATGTGACATTTTCACCTAGTAAAAGCTATTTCTGCATTTGATTCCGGCAAATCCCGACTGGCTGATAGCTGATAGTGCCCTATAGTTACCCAAAATCAAAGCATATGGCCACAAGCTGGGATGGGATGAAACAAAATGTTGCCATTTTTCACCAAGCCAAATAAACACTTTGAAATATTTTCTATCCATAAATCAAATACGTTTTATAGAAGGTCATATTTTAACATATGAAAACAGATATCAAATATGTCTATAAATACAATTAATAATAATGTAATATATAAATACATATTGTGTATGCATACAAACACAAGCTTGTTAGAGACGTGCATGTAAACACAGTTTTCTACTGTAGACACAGTTAATAAAATATAATTTTAGACATTAAAGATCACTCAGCTGGCAGCCTGGCACCCATGCACATTCTGATTGGCTTTTGGAAGCCTACTGTGGCATTTACATAGATAAACATATTCCATGTATGCTGGTGATCTGAGCAATGCATACAACCAAATTTACTTCTGAGAGGGACAGAAGGTACATGACTAGTATATTTAGGTGCCCCAATTTTTTAAAATAATTTTCCTCACCAACAAAACCACTGGTTGATTCCCACTTCTTCCCAAGCAGATCACTGTTGCTGCATTCTCCCTCTGCCTGTCCTTGCGGTCACTGACTGATGGAGTGGAAAGAAGAAGAGGAAACCTTTTTCCCTCCTCTATTCTCTTCCCGGTAACACACCTCTAAATGAACTGAAATAATGAGTGAGAACAGTACCTTAAAGCAGATGGCGTCCTGAACAGCTTCACTATTCTGAACAGCCCTCATCTGTAAACAGGGCAAGAGGGAGGAGGCATATATTTCCTGGGAATACATGGGTAGTTTTGGCAGTGCCTAAGACAGGAAATTTGAAATTTAGAGCTCATGCAGACCTCTGGATGGAGAGAGTGCAAGTAGCACTAAAAATACCAAGACGTAAGTAGCAAGTAGTGTTTTTTCATACACATACTGCTGACACATCTTGTTAGACCACTACAGTACCCATTATAAGAGTTGTCGCTCCAAGTTAGATTCATACTTATACATCCTGATAAGATGATCTGAACATAATCAACACACTAAATTTATACGCAATATGTGGTGAGGTTGGTGGTGAAGTAGTATCTAAGTGCGGGTTAGCACTTTCTCCATCCTCCTCGACTTGTGAAGAATGCCACTTGCCATTTTTGGAAGACATGCTTGGTATGTATGGAATCAGTATCTTCATGGATTAACATACAAATCCTTCAAAGAAATTGTACTAAGTATCTTTCTATTAGACTTGTACATTCGTATTCGGGCGAACATGATAACAATTGGTTCATGCAAGAGGAGGCCCTTGCCGGGAGACCAATACAGTTGCTCTTATGGACCTTTAAGTCCTGTTCCCTCCCCAGGACAAGTTTCGGCATCAGGAGTTAAAGGTTGGTGTGAGCAACTCTATTGGTCGCCGACAGGGAGCTCCTGTGGCATTAACCAATGAAGGAGCTACCTGCTGGTGGCCAATATAGTCGCTCGTACAGACCTTTAATTCTTGGAGCAGGATTGGTCTCCTCAGGCGGGGGGCTCGTCTGACATCAACCAATGAAGAGCAGCTGTACTTCATTGGTTGATGGCAGAGGAGGCCCCTGCTGGCGACCAATACTTGCTTGTATGGACCTTTAAATTCCCGGCGCTGATGCTGCTGCGTACTGTGTTAACCCTGTATTAACCCCTTCTAAAAAAAAAAAACCCAACATGTAGAATGTACATGAATATTCACCCGAACTGAACACAGGAATGGGCGAATATTTGTGGAATAAAGATTTTTTTCCCCATGAAGACTAACACGAAGATTAGGCCAGCGCCCAAGTCTACTTTCTATTATATTTAATAACTGTTTCAAATCTATTGAATTATAGTTTTCACTTAATGACGGCTGCAATACAAAATTTGCTATCATAACTCAGTCTGCTACGTAACCATATAGGGGTTTATTTATTAACCCATTAAGAACCAGGCTGTTTTTTTATTTATATATCCTTCCTGACCAAAGCCTATTTTAACATTTTTGCAGTACTCGTGTTTAGTTATAATTTTCTTCTCTCGCGTTTAATGTTCCCACACAAGTTATATATTGTTATTGGTTTTTCAGATCATTTGATTTACTGTAATATATAATGAAAAATCTTTTACTCATCTATAAAAGCTAATCAGGAAACTGCTAAGATTGAAATACCTCAGGTTATATAAACAGGCTTTTAGGCAACAGTCATGTCCATAGTAAAGAAGGAAGCACCACAAACAATCTTACCGTTACAAATATACTTGTGCCACTGAGATTGGTTCTTTAGCATGCACATGTTACTATCATGAGTGTTTCTTTAGCATTATTATGGGATTCATCCTCTTCTTATGTATGCCAACCTTGCGATATTTTGTGTATCATGACCTGTGTGCAACCATATAGTTCATAAATTTGGAAGTTAGAAGTTATTAAAAAAATACTTTTTTTTAGTTACTTTTACTATTACTCTATTTTGGTTTATAACGTATGGGGAAATAATAGGGAAGGAAATTATGGGATTTGTTTTGTACCATTTCATGTTATGCGATACATGGTTTGTCTTAAATGAGGTATCAATGAATAGCTTAACTTATCCAGGAAAAAATATAGCTTACCCTAGTTAAAATGTAAGCTACTTATACGGCATGCCAATGTTTATAACAATGAAAACATACGGGGGCCTGCAGTACAGAAAATGGATTGGACAGGAGTATAACTTGAGGAAAATGGGTGGAAGGTAGGCGGGGGTGGACAAGGCGACCCCCTAATCTGCCATGAGTTCTGTAGGACCATAGCATTCTAGGCATGTGTCTAATGGAAATGGAACCACAGAACTGAATGGACTATAAGAACAATTTAGCTCATTTAGTCTGCCTCTCATTCAAGAAGTTCAAAGCTCCAACTAAAGCTAAACTAAAATGGAAGTAGCATGGTCATCTTGTCCACAAAGGCTTTAATGTTTATTGCTATATACAACCAATTCCTGTGGCCTTCCAGAACGGCAATATGTATCTGGCACAATGGGCAAATGCTCAGTGGGTCTGTGGCCAACAGGGCGAAATACTTACCAAAATGCAGCTGCAGCAGCAGATCACAGGGGTATAGCAGAAAGCAGAACAAATATCACACTCAACATTTTTTTTATTTAATATATGTATAAAAAAGCAGGCCACAAAAATGAACAGATCACAAGAAACATATAGCATAATTACAACAAATACTTACAGAGTCAGATGTAGATTTAGCAACACCACAAACTGTCATTGTTCTGGTTAAAACTTAAAAGTTCAATACCGTCATCAAATTGTGAACTGAGGATGGGATTGAACTTTTAAATTTTAACCTGAATATTGATGGTTATGCAGGACTATGCAAACTTTTATTAAGAATTGTTTTTATTTTTTATATTGAATTAAAAATATGTATTTCTTTGTTTACATATATATTTCTGAACTACTGGATCTATACATTGGATACTCCCCTGCTGTGTACATGAGAGTTAAGTATAATATACCTTTGACGTGATTATCAGGTGCAATCTGGCAGCGCACCCTACCACTCAGTTTGCTAAATATTTTACTTAAATTAAAATTGAATTCATGTCTGGCCACAAAGTCCTGTGTTTCTTGCCAGCCTGTTATAAATGTCTAATAAAAAGTAATAGGTAGTTGTTGGCACTTTAAAGGCACTCACTATATTTTATTTGGGGGGGGGTGCAGGATGTCAAAGATAATTTTTATTTAGCTTCTTATATTTTACAGCTCTAAAGGTCACAATAATGAGTATAAACAATTACTCAACGTGTGCTACAGAAAAGCCATAAAAGTTACAATAGTGTGTATGTAAATCGCAGAATATTTGTTTACATGATAAATTGTTAACGAAAATACAATCTTCTACTTCTAGTTTCCAAAAAGCCACTTGTCCCTAGCCAATTCTCTAAAAAAAATCGCTAAAAAGACTGGGAGGTATTTTAGATGCAAAGCCAAATGATTATTAAAATGGCATGGCTTATGTACTAGTCCTTTTTATTCAGAATTCAGAGGTTTCTGTGTAAAATGGAATGGGGTAGAACAATGTTTAAATAATCTAGTAGACATTTAGCCACACAATATGCCTAATATTAGTGTGAATAAATGAAGAATCAATATGGGTTATTGACAAAAGCAAATTAAATGTCTGTAAGACTTTACACATGGTCTATTGCAGGACTGATTCAGAGATAAGGGAGAGGGGACTCTTCATCTTGTGTCTTGTGTCAAATTAGCCAAAAACACTTTTTGCCGGGCCTTCCTTGGGTTTCTCAAAGGCTGTTTCCCCTCCTGTCCGGACCTGGCTGAACACAGAAGGTGCTGCACATCCAGCTTGTTCTGCAAATCAAGAGTATAGCACTTAGTCACCTCAGTTCTTAAAGTAGTCAAAGTGTGTCTGCTACATGTAGATGATGTAATAAACCTATGTAATCGGGTTTACAGATTAAAACACATTCATTATGTGGATACCAGGAGCAGTTGAGGAATGTCTACTTTCAAAGCAAGCCCCTTGACAGCCTTAACTTCCATGTGCAATTCCCCACGGGTGAAACATCTTTAAGACATATTATTTGCACTTTGGTAGGGCAGCCCGAGGAAGCTCCCAAGTATTATAATTATGTCTGAGAACACTTGGACATTTATGATCATCTCCATGTACTTTGTTACTGCAGCTCAATACTCACCACAATCCTTCATAACCTGATACGTCTTTGACCGGAGAGGAGTTTGGTGGCTGAGCTTAGTTTTTGCCCCTTTAAGATCTTCTTCCTTCACCGGTGGCCTCTTCTTCTTAATTGGTGCATCCTGGGGGTGGGGAATCCATGTACCAGATAATTAATATTCAATCATATACATACATATATAGCTAGATTGAATATATATATTTTTACTTATTGTCAAATCCAACCTAAACATGTCAATACTTCTCTTAACTAGTACTTACAACCAGTAAAAATAAAAAAACTGTGTTTTATTGCCTGGAATTCAAAGGAACAGACCTGCCACTACAGAGATACGTCATACATACATTTATATAACTGATTCCTAACTTTGACTAATGCAGTAAAAAAAATCCAAGAGTAGTTAGCTATTTTTCCCCGGATCAGCTTTACTGGTATACAGTGTACCCTATAGGTTTTAAGAATGTTTCTTTTTTAAGTTTTTTTTTTACTCGTTTCCTGCTTTGTCAGCCTTGTGGGGGTGTTGTCAGTAACATATATTCTCTATTATTATGTTTTAGCATAGTTTGCACTTCGAGAGTGGAGACAGAATGGAAAACTACTTTCAGCTCGCTAAAGGAGATCTTAAGTGGAGTATAAAGAATGACCTGCGGCCGAATGGCAGGTTATCGCAGATAATTTTAGTATGTACAGGTGAAATGCAAGTCACTTTTGGCTCTGGTCATATAACTGGGTAACTGCAACATAGCTTGACAAGTCTAAAGTGAAAATCCTGTTTAATACCCTAAAACCATGGTGGGCTGATCCCTTCTGTCCCAATTCCACAAATCTGGGATCAAATACATTTCTAAGGTGTCCCTCTCTTTGTGGACAATTGTTTTACATTCCCATGAGTACATGGATTCTCTAATGCCCAAACAACATCCAACAAGCGCATGACTGAGAGGTTATACACTAAGCAATGAGTTCTGGTGGCATGGAAACTTTACACTTCTTACAAATAAATCTCTTTGGGTTTGTGCATGGTTATTCTTCATCTCACAGCAATGCATGGTTATTCTTCATCTCACAGCAGTTCAACTAATACAACAATCAGGAAATCTGAGGAGCGATGCAGACTCTGATGGGTTTGTGCTAGTGAAAAATAAGCTGGATTTGATATGATTGTGCAGACTGTGGAAGAGCCTCAATATTAAAAGGTGCCCAGCAAGTTAAGTTGGCATATCGCCCACAACTGGGCTGAAATAGCTGAACTGATAATCCTTTATTCTACTGACAATCAAGGCAAATGAACAAAGTGACTGAGTGCTTTATAAAATGTAAGCAAGGGTAATGCGATCTACTGCTGGTTAGTATTATATAAACCACTCTCGCCTTTACATAGTCATGATGGCATGCTAGAAAAATTTTGGAGCAGGGCATAAAGTTAACCCTTTAAAACTGGTATTAATCCTCAAACTGCCACCGCAAGAGATCAAACCTCTGAATAATGATCGGGACACTCTGCTATCACATAACGGAATAACGTTTCTAATTTAGGTATATTGAGTCACCAGGTCACCTTGAGGCCCTTCTAGTACTGCCCAGATTCTAAAAGCCATTAATGAGGACAACACAAAAAATTATGCGTTTGCATAATAACTAGATTTCAGGAGGTACATGTGATATATGTGCATGAGCGAGGCATATTAAAAAAAAAAAAAAAAAAAAAGCTCCTTCGTCATTGCAGTTACAACAAAAAAGCTAAATGTTATATTTGTAGCCAGAGCTCTTGGGTACTAGGGGCTTGAGCAAACATAAAATAGGAAATGCAATACTTATGATAACAAGCCTATTTTATTATTAGAATTGCATACATAATAGCGATGTAACTTAATGTTACTGTTGTCATTTCATCCTACCCCCTTTTTGACCAATTGTGACTCAAAGAAGTTGCTTAATCTTTTTACATGGTAGCACCACCTCTAGTTATAAGTGATGGAAGACACATGTCAAAACTATATTTAACGGAAGATCTGGAACAAAAAAAAAAGAAAGAAGCTAGGCTGTTCCGTTGCTTTTCTAGCTTTCTGAACAAAAATTCCTAGGTTAATATTAGAACAACAATGAGTTCAACAACTTGCTAAACTATTAACACTTTTCTCAATTTCATTACTCTAAAGTCAACGATAGATTGCTCACCTGAGGCTGGGACATCTCTTTACTCAACTGTCCAAGCAGTCAACCCCCAGGGAGATTCTTAATAGGTTTGCATCCACAGCCTAGCAGCTGAGGCTATATAGGATGGGAGAGAGTGACGTGAGGAGGGGGTGTAACATTAGATTTCAGAGCACAGACACAGCAGAGAGGAACACACGCACAATCTTATTCTGAAAGATGACACCAGTGGGGATAACTGGAACAACTGTTGTACGGAGCAAGGATACATGTTGGAACAGCTGCCATTTTTATAATAAGTACTCAATAGCATATAAAACCTCTCTCTATATATATATTTCCCTGCCATCCCAGGTGACACTAAGGATAGACTCCTCCTCCCTACCTGATAGGGCAGGACTCAAAACTTAAAAAGGGCCCTCCCTCCTACTAACACCAGTTTTTCTTTCCTGCCCTACCAGGTAGGAGGACTCGTCTACCTTTTTATTATTTTCTGCGGCTCTAGGTTGAGCCGTTTTCCCCGGGCTAAGCCCCCATTCCTGGGGGATACCTTGCACCTTAGCCGGATGGCTGGTGCTGCGTCGCCCAGCGCTTGTCCTGGTTCCTGGACACTGCTGCGGTGCCGCCCGGCGGTGATCGTGGCCGCGGTGCGCCGTCGTCCCGTGGCGCCGTTCCGTCCTGGCGTGATCGGCGGCTGCAACCGCTGTTGTTTCGGCGTTAGCACAGCAGCTCCGCCGGTCGTGTTGGCGGAGAATGACGGCCAGGGCTTCAGCGCTTTCGGTTGCAGCTAGAAGAGCCTTGTGGCTCAAAGCCTGGGCGGCGGATAATGCCTCTAAAAACAGGCTTCTTAATATCCCTTTTAAGGGTAAGACTTTATTTGGGGAAGAGCTGGAGTCCCTTTTGGAGAAAACCACAGGGGACAAGCATTGGATGCCTCAACGTAAGCCTCCTTCGAAAAGACGGCAGTCCTTTCGGCCTTTCTTCCCGGGACATTCTAGAGGCCATAGTTCTAGATTCAACCCCTCGTCCAGAGAGCAGAACTTCCGAGGCAGATTCCCTCGTGGAAGGGGGAGATTTGACAGGATTGCCTTCCCCAAAGCGTTTCAAGACCCCAAGAACGCTGCATGACGCCTCCTCCATTCCGGTTGGAGGAAGGCTCCGTTTTTTCACCGACAGTTGGTTCTCACTCACCCGAGACCCTTGGGTGAGAGCCATTGTATCACACGGTTATCAACTTCAATTCCGGACCAGACCTTCAGACCGTTTTTTGATCTCCCACCTTCCTCCAGACCAGGCAAGGCGGTCAGTCCTGTTATCCACCATCCAGCAGTTGGCGGACCTCAGAGTCCTGGTTCCTGTCCCCGGGCCAGATCGTGGCCAAGGGGTTTATTCTCTGGTTTTTCTGGTCCCCAAGAGACCGGTTGGTCTTCGCCTAATCATAGACTTGCGTTTTTTGAACAGCCACCTCCAGTTCATCAGGTTCAAGATGGAAACCGTAAGATCCACCCTCGACACCTTATGCCTCAACGACTTCATGGCTTCATTGGACCTAAAAGATGCATATTTCCACGTTCCCATCCATCCATCTCATCAACGGTTCCTGAGAGTGGCGATTCCTCGGGGTTCCACTATCCAGCATTTTCAGTTTCAAGCCCTTCCATTCGGATTGTCAGCAGCACCAAGAGTCTTCACGAAACTTTTGGCAGTCATGGCGGCCCATCTCTGTGTCCAGGGAATCTCAGTCATTCCTTATCTGGACTATTGGCTTATCCATGCCCGATCGGCGCAGATTCTTCGGGTTCATCTTTCCACGGTGGTCAACACATTACAAGATCTCGGCTGGATTCTGAACTGGGACAAATCCTGCACCGTTCCCTCTCAACATCTAGTGTTCCTGGGTCTTCGTCTTTCCTTCCAACTGCCAGAATAGAGGGGATTCGATTCCTAGTACGCAGGATTCGTTCTGCGCACCGCAGCTCCTTACGGCTATGTATGTCCCTGCTGGGCAAGATGGTCTCCGCTCAGTATGCAGTACCCTGGGCCCTGGCCCACATGAGAATACTTCAGGGATTTGTCCTCAACCATCTGGAAGACAACCCATTGGCTCTAGCCAGACGTGTCTGTCTTCCTCCGCAGGTCAGAGCTTCCCTCTCCTGGTGGCTCCATCAGAACGTCCTTGCCGCAGGGAGAAGATGGTCTCTTGTCTCCAAGGTACTTCTCACCACCGACGCCAGCATCAAGGTATGGGGAGCTACGTATCAAGACCTGTTTGTGCAGGGTCTCTGGTCTCCAGCAGCAAAACTTCTTCCCTCGAACTGTCTGGAGTTACTTGCAGTAGAAAAAGCTCTGCATCACTGGGAGCATCTGCTCGCCGGCAAGGACATTTTGCTTCGTTCCGACAATCAGACAGTGGTAGCCTATGTCAACAGACAAGGGGGCACAAGAAGTCCTCGGCTTCTCCGTATGTCGCTCAGGATTTCCTTTTGGGCAGAGTCCCATCACATGACTCTGTCTGCCGTCCACCTCAGAGGAACTTTGAATTCTCAAGCAGATTTCCTGAGCAGAACTCCTGTGCTAAGCGGCGAGTGGGCTTTACATCCGATGGCCTTCAATCTAATCGTCCAACGGTGGGGCTTGCCCGAGATCGACCTGATGGCATCCAGAGACAATGCTCAGATTCCCGTCTTCTTTTCCCTCAGGCCTCGGGATCGTCCCTTGGCAATAGATGCCTTTTCACAGGAATGGAATTTCCGTCTCGCATACGTTTTCCCTCCGTTTGCCCTAATCTCCAGGGTCCTACAGAAGATCAAGAAGGACCACGCCTCAGTGATCCTGATAGCGCCAGATTGGCCGAAGCGAGTCTGGTATTCCAACTTGATTGCTCTAGGTCTCTCTCCCCCTCTGAAGCTCCCGGCTTGGAAAGATCTTCTACATCAAGGTCCGTTCCTACACCCAAACCCTGCCGTGTTCCACCTGACGGCCTGGAGATTGAACGCGGACTGCTGAGAGCCCAAGGTTTTTCCTGTCATGTGGCTGAGACTCTTCTGCAGAGTAGAAAGAAGGTTACCTCTCTGCGATATATTAAGATCTGGAAGAGATTTCACAGTTGGTGTTGTTCCAAGGGAATTTTGCCAACTTCCTGTTCCTCTGCCTCTATTCTGGACTTCCTCCAGGAAGGTTTCGACTGTGGACTTCAGCCTTCTACGATCCGGGTGCAGATTTCTGCCATCAGTGCTCTCCTCGGGTTCGAGCTTATATCTCTGCCTGTAATCAGACGTTTTGCCTAGGCCATCGTCAGGATACGTCCTCGTTCGGTCACCAGGATGGTTCCGTGGGACCTGAATCTCGTCCTTCAAAGACTCACATTACCTCCTTTTGAGCCTCTTCAGTCGGTTTCTCTGTATCTATTATCGCTGAAGACGGCCTTCTTAGTAGCCGTTACTTCCGCTCGTCGGATTTGTGAACTCCAAGCTTTGTCTATTAAGGAACCGTTTCTCCGTTTCTTTCCGGATAAGGTGGTCCTCTCTCTGCCACCAGAGTTCGCACCCAAGGTTCAGTCGGCTTTCCACAGGAACCAGGAGATCGTGTTGCCTACCTTTTTTCCTGCTCCTGGCTCGGCTGAAGAGGAAGTTCTTCACACTTTGGATCTGAAGAGATGCCTCACCATCTATTTGGAACGGACTCTACCCCTGCGTAAGTCCTCTCGTTTGTTCGTGGCCTCGTCAGGGCCCAACAGGGGCATCAGCATCTCCAAGTCTTCCATCGCGAAGTGGATTGTTGCAACCATCAACCTGGCGTATTCCGCAGCCGGCCAGCCTGCTCCTGTGGGGATCCGTGCCCACTCTACTAGGGCAGTCTCCACTTCTTGGGCCGAAAGATGTTGTCTTTCGCCTGACCAGATCTGCAAGGCGGCTACTTGGCGGACTCTCCACGCTTTTGTGCGGCATTACCGTTTCGACCAGATGACTCAGGAGGACTCTCTTTTCGGTCGGAAGGTCCTTGAGGCTGTTTTGTCTCCTTAGTTTGCCCACCCTTCTTCTTTGATAAATCTATCCTTAGTGTCACCTGGGATGGCAGGGAAACAGGAAGTTCTACTTACCGAGAGCTTCTTTTCCCTGTCAATCCCTGGTGACACGTTTTTTGTTCCCTCCCTTCTTTTCAATAAATTTTGTTGCATCAGATTGCTTTGCCTGTGTGGTCTTTGGTATTTACTGGTGTTAGTAGGAGGGAGGGCCCTTTTTAAGTTTTGAGTCCTGCCCTATCAGGTACGGAGGAGGAGTCTATCCTTAGTGTCACCAGGGATTGACAGGGAAAAGAAGCTCTCGGTAAGTAGAACTTCCTGTTTCCATTGGTTGCAAGGAGAGTATCAAACCATATGGAGGGACAGATGAATGCTGTAAAAAAAAAATATAAAAAATAACAGTTTAAGTAAATTAAATGGTTTTGTTAATTATTGACAAAATTTAAATAATCCCAGAAGCCCATGACTACTTATTTATGTTTTAGGGGCTAGAAACTATGCTTTTTTTATCTGAAAAATTGATAAAAGCTTTGATCAGTTACGAAAGTTCAGGTTCACAAACTCTCGTCCGATCATATTTATTGCGAATACATTTGCCAATTTATAACCTGCCTTTGGCACGGATACCTACTGGGAACAGCCCCAGTTGGTTTTCAGCTTCCTTTTTCCTCTCCTTTTTTTCGCTTTTCCTTTTTTCTTTGTTTCAGGGTATGATAGTCTTCAGTTAATTAAAATCAGGGTGGTCCTTCTGTAATTTTCATGCCACATCTGTTGTCATCTTATCTTATTTTCCAATTCCCATCCACAGTGCCATGTTCTTCTCTTTATTTTTTATAATTGTTAATAAAGCTTTTAACTAGGTTTTATTTTTGTTCTCAAACAATGGTGAAAAAAGACACCTTTACCATAGAAAGTATTTTCTAATAATACATTTTTTTTTCTAGTTTTGTGTTTTGACCATTACAATTTATGTTGGGGGGCATACTATAACATGTGATGAACAGTTGGGGGTCGATAGTCTTGAGCCTAAGGAATGGCAGTATATAGCATAGTAAAACCAGAAAGGAAAGGTTTATTTGAGGTGTACTGCCTCAATGCACCCACGTTTTTCACTTTTTTTCTATAATAAATTATACACCACTAGTGAAGAGTAATAACCTAAAAAGCACTCCATACTAATCTAAAACCAGCAATTGTGAGACAGTCTACTGCACCAGGAACCCCCCAGTCAGATAAAATAATGACGTTTCACACCATCATAATGTATTTAATGCAACCAGAAAATTATGACTGCGTAGAACATCATGATAGAATGCAAGATGTTAAATAATGAGACATGCTTCACAGTGACGGTTATTCCAGATTTCTATGGATACACAGGTACAACATTGGAGGCACTTGGAAATTACTTAGAAGTTGCACCTCATCCTCTGAAAACAATTGAATTCATCAATTTAATATTTAAAGATATATCCTGTAAAACTATGTACAGAGCACAAGTAGTCATTCAGTACACAGCTGACACTGCAGACTGCGTTTTACCGTTAACATTAGCAAAATCACAATCAAAATCATTTTGTAGCAGACCACGCTTACAGGGGGGTGGTTGCTGCCACAACTACCTAAAACTTGTGCTTTTTGTCAATTAGTGGCAGTCTGTGGCAAGGATAAATCTCTCTCATTTTACCCGATCTTACAAGGGATGCCTAACCCAATGAACAACAAGCGTCTTACTTATGAACAGCCCACAGATAAGTTAAAGAGGAGAAATATCATGCAGCTTATGAGAAAAGAAAGTTAAAGGGGAAGTCCCATGGAAAAAGATATTTCTTCCCGAGTATAAAATACAGCGCGTTATACATTAATGTGGGTTAACATTAACAAAAGCCTGGATCCTTTTTATTGCAACAAAGTTGTTAGCTGCCATTATTGACAGTTGAAATAGTTTGGGGAAAATTCTCCGCTGAACCACCACACTGAGCTGATTCTTTATGGCAATGCTAATGAAGTCCGTTCCTCCACAGACTTTCATTAGTCAATGTCTGGCTGATTAAGAAACACTGAGCAATTTTATTATCATTAATATTATTTTATCACAGACAATACAATAAGGAGACAGGGGAGTTTGATAGATTAGGGCAAGATAAAAGGTTTAACACAAAAAAGGCTAAAATGCAGTCCCCTGAAATTATGTTATGCAAAAGATAACTAGAAAAGAAAACAGACCACTGCTTAAAAAATTACTTTTAATATGACACTGTAATAAAAAATGGTGGGTGTTCCCCTTTAAAATATCTTTCCTCATGGCAAACACATTAGGTGGGTTATTAATAATAGGATTTATTGCATATTTTAATGTAGAAGTTGACAGCTCCACTTTAAGATGTGTTTGAATAGGGTTCCATTGTTGTAATAATTGTTAGAAATGCCACTGCTGTTACAAACAACAAAGCATAACAGGTAGAGTTTGAAAATTTGTATTTATGGAGGCGACCATGACAGTTAACTTGCTGATCCCCTCTCACTTGTGCATACATTTGACATACATGACTGTTGTAAGAAGGGGAAAGCACTTAAAGTAACACAACCAACTCCGCTTTAACCAGTTCCCTGCCAAAAAGAGCCTGCACAAAATCAAAGTTATCGTTATGAAGTGCAGGTCTCCATGGAAGGCGGGGGGTTAAAAATCCCTGAAAACTTAAGACATCTGCTGGACATTCTTCTGTATTAGTCTATAGTAATGCGCGTCCTTGTGCAGGTCGGTTTCTTCTGCATGCCAGTCTTTAGAAAGGAACATATATTCTTCTGCACAGGAGCAGTAGAGAACAAAAAAAATCCAGATTTTGTGCCTCTGGTTGGAAATTGTCCTTTAAAATAAGTGAACAAAGAAACATTTCCTTAAATACTTTTGACCTTTTCCAGAGAATGTTTTCTAAAATCTATGTGAAAGTATAAATTAAAATTAAAGCAGGCAAACATAACTACTGTAACTCATCGGCCTCCAGGGGAAACTGTTAAATGGTAAATGGCCAAGAGCCCCTGGTACCTTCAGGAATAAGAGATGTGAATGAATGATTGAACCCCACTTCTAATGGGCAGCAGAAATAACATTAAGGCATAATCTTCCCAAAGAGGAGTGGGGGAATGTGAAATACAGATACTGCAGAGGTCTTATGGCAGGGAGAGGGGTAAGACCATGCTTACATTGTCTTGTAGAACATTTTCCAGTGGGGCAATAAAAAAAAAAAAAAAAACTGGAATGGTTTTGACATCTTAAACCTAGATACCCAATTATAATACCTGAAAGCTATTGAAAAGATATTTTAGCAAGTAGCAGGGAAATTGGGCAACCAATAATCTAAAAGAACCCTTTTTAGCTCCAAAAAAATAGCATCCCTTTATCTTGTAACAAAAAAAGTAATGAGGCAGGTGTTTTGACCATATCAGCTGGAAACCTACTTAACAACTCTCAGCAGGATATTCCAAAGCTCCTATCCTAAAGAAAATGCAAATATGATATGAATCTTACAAACTGTAAGAATGAGTTTTCATGGAATGTTCTCTAACATCCAAAACCAAAGTCAAAATGGATATACCTGGGTATACAAATTTTGGTTGGCTGCAGACAGTAAGGAGGTTTGATAAAGAGCCTCAGCAAAAGACCAAAGTTGACCTTAGTTTAGAGTAAATTAATGAGCGTGCATCTTCACTGGCTTCTAAGAAGAGCTGGGTCTCAGAGGTCCATAATGTAAAACATGAAATCATACACGGTAAACAAACAACAGAAGACACCTTCAGTAGATGGAGGCACAGCTAGAAACAATCACACATTATCAGCTGTATTGAAACTGAAGGAATATTATTGGAATGAAGAAAGTGTGTGGAGGGGACACCTTCCGTGATTCCTGTTCTCTTCCCCATTCAAAGTCCAGCAGGCAACAGCTTCTATCGCATATATTGCCTGGATGTGCATGGGCAGCAGCCTGTAGTGCAACTGAAGTCTCTTCTGCCCCTTCTTTTTTATACCCATTTTGGAGAGGGCTGGGACAAGGGGTTAACGAGACTCCTGTAAGCCCTCTCCAATTATTCCCTTTTTGAAGTCAGACAGTAGAGGTAGTGGCTGGAAGAGTTCATGTGCCAGACAGCTGGACTCTGTTTTCTGCCTGCGGGCCTTGCCACGCTACAGCTGAAAGGGAAATCATACAGGCAAGCCAAAGCGATGTTTCTTTTTCTTGACAGACTTGGAGTTGGTCAGTCGGCGCAGATCCTCCTCACCTTCTGATTCCTCCATTTCATCATCTGCCGATATGAGTATCTGTGAGATTGATAGAAATTTAAATCACAAAGTAGTCTGACCAATTTCTTACCAACTTAGGTTGCACCAAACATGAAAAAACACATCATTAAGGCAGATGATATTAATGAACGAAAAAAAAAAACAAAACACAAGACCCTATTGGAGGAAAAATCAAAACCACTGTTTTTGTTTTTGTTGCTCTAACTCTCATGTCCTCTCTCCAGCTATATTCTCCACTGGCGGCTTCCACGTCCCAGTCTCCTTTCCTGTGCTTCGTCTGATTCTCCCTTCAATCCGCTCCATTAACCAGGCCTACCAGAACACTTCCGCAAAACGGTGGATCCTCTGGGCACAACCTCTAGCCTCGACCGGAGGAACAGGGGAGAGGCTGTCTCCGAGGCTCAGCCCTTTTGCTGAAGTGCTCCGTGAGGCCTGGTTCACTGAGAAGCAGATGAAGAAAAAAAGACAGAAGAATAAGAAGACAGGGACGTGGAAGACTTGTTTTACAATCAACTATATGTGGTATATTAACATACCCACAGAGCACTATAATGCACATTCTTTTTGACAGGGGGTGTCCGATATTAGACTGTCCCTTTAACTACACATTACACAGGTTCAGCATAGCTCGTCCTGTAGAAACTCATTTTGGTTGGCTCTTCCTTCACATAGCGAAAGTTGCAAAATAGAACAGTAATCTGTTGTACACAAACAATGCTATTCCTCACAAGTTTTGATCGAGAGCAGGAAGGTGAGGAAGGGACAGAAGCCAAGTTCATCTTTGCCTCAGGTTAACATAACAAATGATGCTATTGTTAGCGTCTATACTCCTGAAAATAAGCAAAAGGACTAAAGAGCAGCACTTTTGGTAGAAAATTACATTGTGCCTCAAAAAAGTTTTTTTTAGCTAGGCATAGCATGCCAGGGGAAACGTGGAATTCTAAGAGTCCTTACTTCTGACTCTGATTCATCATGTGAGGCTGCCCGTCTGTATCTTATTTTGTTCCCATTTCGTGAGTCTGGACGCCCATCTTTCTCTTCAGTCTTGGCCTTTGTCTTCCCTTTCTTCATCAAAAAGTTGTCAACAACCCAGAACATTAATGCCTGCCAAAAAAGGTTTAAGCTATTTCTTTTCATGATACTTTTATAATAGTTCCACAGGTTGCAGATTATGTACACCAAGGGCTTGGGGCACAAAATATTTCAATACCGATTTAAATTTGCATTTAAATGGCAAGGGTCATACCACGGACAAAAATTCAGAGTGGGGCAGTGTTGGGAGGATGGATGGCCAGAAGATGACAGCAAAGTGGTCTTTTAAGCCAGCATAACTTTTCCCCTTATTAGTTGTCCAAAATACAGCTGGCATATCGTATAGGAGAAATTACATGCATGAACAAAAAGTGCAAATAAAAAGATCAAATCCGCTTTTCGTTACCAAATCTATGTGTGGTCTAACTGTGCCAAGATATATATATATATATATATATACAAACATATACATATATACACACACACACTAACAGTGAAATTTACTGCGGCACATATCTTATATGCATCAAGCATTATCATAAAATAGTCATAAATAGTACTAATCAGCGACTTTAATTTAGCTGATGGTATAGTGTCATTTTCATAACTGATTTCAAGTTTTCTGACAGATTCCAACAATATGTGGTTTCGGAATAAGCACCTGCAAATGATACTCACATTAACAAAAAAGGGCACTATGAGCATCACAATGGCCAGTTCGAGCTGTGGGTTTTCTATAGGGTTCAGCATGGCGATCTGGAAACAAAGAGGGGGGAAGAAAAGTCAAGGGAATACACTGAAAGAAGGTTAGTTAAGCAACCATCATATCTTTCAACCACTTGCTTCTGTTTGAAGGTTGTTCTTCATTTCCCAATACACAATCATCTCACAGTCACCAAACAATTTGCAATCATGGAATCTTTCATATTAAGCCCATTTCTAACTCCCCATTCAACCAAAGCTGGTAGCTGCAAATGGACAGAACCTCTTTGAGATTTGGTATGAGCAGGACAAGCACAATGGCCGTTTTCTCAAAGGTCATGATGAGGATGTATAGGGCACACTGACCAACCCACGCCTTACACTGCAGAGGATCACCTGCAAGGGAAAAGAATTCTCATCAGTCACGTAACAGCCCAGGAATCAGCATGCTTCACCATCAACTGTCAATACTAAATGCCCTCTTTACCGATTGTTCCACTATGTTCAAATGAGTAATGTTCCCAGAATGTAGCCCGTGGTATAGGCTTGTACATTATGATCAAAAATATCCAGGAATAGTTTTTAATAGTACATAAACGTCTTAGTTCAGCCAATATAATACATTATATAATACAAACTACTGATAATGTAATCAAATATGGCCTACACCAGGGGTGCACAGCTGCAAACATTGGGGACCTCAAACAGGTCACAGCTTTTGAATATCCTAACTTAAGCACTTGCTTTCAGTTAAAGATACACTTAATTTTTAGGTCTGTTTGTAGCCCTTGAAGACTGGGGTTGTGCAGCCCTGAACAAAACTTTAACAATTAACTCCGCACACTTGCTCAAGAGACAAATTCAGTGTAACTAGCAACTTCATCAACCCACATGTGAGTCAAGATTTATTACCAGACAATACAGATGGTATTTTTCACATAACATTACATTTCTAAAATACTGATCTATAGCACTATACTCTTTATGAAAAGGTTACATATTCTGACAAAAATGCTTTCATTCATTCATTCATGGCTGTTGGTCTTCTAGAAACTATAACGTCTGACACACTGCACTGAAAATATATTCTACAGTAAAGAATTAAAGGGAGATCATGTTATACTGCGAGACTGGAGACAGATTGTTGGGATTAACCTTTTAATATTACCCACATGCGCTAAGAGGACAAGTATGTAAGAATAAACAAGCAAGACTGAGTGCTAGAAAGATTGGCTCTGCTTTGTGCAGAACTACTGAAAAAGGGAAGGCACGGATCTCTTAGCGGCTCAGGCTTTTTCCAAGGCCTGTGAGTGCCCCCTGCGTGTGTTTCCTACTGAAACGATTATTGGTTAAAAAAAAATCCAGGCAAATGTAATTGGGGAAAAATACACAAGCAGGCATTATGGAATTACATCCTGTGTGTTCAATAGACTGCTGAGATTTCAAGCTGTAGAAAGCATGTCTGCCTCATGTAAAGTTTTTGTGGTTTTTTTTAGCTAGTAGGTATCTAGTCACCGTGCAGTGGACTGTGGTGGGGGACAAAGTCCAACTCTGATGGTAACCACAGGTTTCACAAATTGGTGTTAAATTCAAGAGAGTCACTAGCATGAACTGGTACAACCTCTAGCCTACATCAATTAAAAACAGATGGAAGATTGTTCTGCATGTAGGTATGCCATGGTGTGATGCCCAGTTTACAGCCTTTTAACCCTTTCATGATCAATGGCATACTACGCATGTCATAAGAAGTTCCTAAAGGACCAATGACATACCCGGTAAGTCATAGGTTAAAAACAGTCCAACCGGTGCAGTCGGTCTACAGTAGATCTACTGCACTTCAATACATGCAGCCAATTACATGCACAGATTCAGTTAAATGACAGGCAGTGCTGTTCTCTGCCCATCTCCTCACTGCGGTAGTCAGCTGGACAGAATACAGTAAGAAAAAGTGATTTCCTGGGTCACAAAACCCGATTTTTTTTTTAAATTGGACCTCAAGGGTTTTTTTGCTTTACAATTATTGCTTAATGTATATTGGGTAATGTGGGGGTTAGTTATTGGGGAATTAGTTAGAAAATTATAATTATATGAGAATATAAAGTGTTAAATCAGGGCAAGTTAAATATATATTTTGTAATTTTAACCATTTATACTAGCTGTGGAGAATTTATATACCTTTAAAAGTGTGCATATGTTTCTATGTCTTACACATATGAATGTTTTTGTTTTTTTTAAATGAAACTTTTAAAAGAAACACATAGTAAAAACATAGGTAAAAACAGCCCTGGCCCTTAAGGGGTTAAATAGTTGTTGCTTTCTTATGTTCTTTCATTGACTTGTGTTCACATTCATACATATCATATACACTTGATCCAGTCACCAGCTAGAATTGGTTGTGAAATAACCAGGCGCTTGCAGCAGCTGATCTCATGTCTGTATACACACTGATGAATAACTCTTAAGTCAGGGAAACAGTGACTCAGAGGTCCATAAAAAAACCCAGTATAAACATGAGAAAACAGAAGACACTACGGCCAGCAGAGCCATTACATTGCAAAGTGATATGATAGACAGACTGCCTGGTACTATTTCATACGTGACAAATGACTGTATATATAGGCTGCTACCATGAAGCCTTTGCAAGAGCTTTTAATTTGAAACATTTTAACACATTCTGCTTGCCAGGGTTCTGTTAGCTGCCCAAATATATTAAATGCAGAACAATTTATATGTACATATTTTCAGGAAAGAAAAATAGTGACAAACCTGGCCCATTTATAATCCGTGCATCAGCTCACATCACGGCAGTAGCTGACTGCATTGTTATATATGTGGTTTGATACAAAAAATGTAAAAAAAAAACTATTGTAAAATATCCCAGTATTAGCGGGGTCTAAAAGTGGGTACACATCACAAACACTAAGAAAAAAACAAATAATAAAATCCAAAAAAGATGGTCTATTTCTGTATGTTATATGCTATAGGAACACATATATATATATATATATATATATATACACACATATTCTATATTAACACATTAATATTGAAGCATATTTAATAATTTCCATCTTTTAAATGTTGTAATTATTCTATGTTACGAAACCACATACCATATTCACCAAAACGCAAAGCGTCCCACTGTCTCCACTCCACAATGCAGCTTACCACTCTGACTCCAGCGTAGATAAGCAACATGCCAAGCGTTGCATCAAGTAGGAAGTTAATTAAGTATCTGTTTAAAGAGACAACAGGAGGATCAGATGGGCAGTAAAAAACACATGCATAAAAAGGGATTTTGGTGCAGAGTTTTAAAAGTGCTCTTATCACTACAACTAACAATCCCAATGCTGAGACAGAATATTATCTTCCAATCGTTGGTGTATTCTGAACTTTAAAATACATCTTCAATAAGATTATACCCAAATTAATTTACAGATATATATGATATTTTTGGTATGCATGGCTTCCTTGTCATCCATTGTTGCTCCCACTGACGGAATAAGACAATGTATGCTTCTTTAAAATAAAAAAGCAGGAATTACAATTGCGCAAATAGAACCTTGTAATTCCCATTAATTGACATATGACGGCACTGTCAGACATTCTTATACAAAATTAAAAACCTAGACAATAAACAAAAAGATATAAGAGATGAACAATAGGATTACAGAAATACGCTACACAAAGCTTACAGGGAGCAAGGGTCCTCTCCAGTGAGATCTGACAGGTAGACATTTGCAAAGTGAATGAACAGCATCCCAATCGCCTGTTTGGATGTATCCAGAAACCTACAGAAAACAGACAATGGTGAATAAAGTGAGTAACTCCCTGTGCCACCGGAAGAGTTATCAATGCATAAAAAAATCTGACATAAATGTTAAAGTACACCACCAGTCCGTTCTTTAAACATATTCATTATGTAAAGAATGCACAGCTTTTAAATAATAAATAAATAAGTCAGTGACTGGTTTCCAGATCTTTCACTGGATGGGGAGGTGGCTATAAGAAGGTAAAACAGCCTCTATGAGCATTCAATGACTTCAAGTAGACTGACCAACCACATGACAAGGACTACCACAGTTGGGTCATTTGCTTATGACCAGAAAGACGTTGTAACTCACATGTTAACAACGCCAGAGACATACAGGCCTGCTGTGCTATGACAGTGACAGACGCCGGGGTGATTTGTTTCACGTAGACGCACTTCACAGGGCTTCCACACACTGCCCCTTTCGGTGCTATGACGAGTTTGAATGACACTGGCCTGCTAAACACAAACACTAAAAAGGGCAGGACTAGGATCCAAATAGAAACACTCCGGAGGGTTTCAAAATGTACATAATAGGAAAAGTCTTGTGGGAAAGATTTTGGACATTACTGTTTAAGGTATGCAGGACCACAGCTTAACTAGACATATGACTGAACTGATCAGTTATGGGAAACCATATAGCCAGGACATATACAAATATACAATTTAACAGCATTCGGGACAGCTTTATGCCTATCCCATGCATGTTTAAATGTCATCACTGTTTTAGCCTCTACCACTTCTGATTGGAGGTTGCTTATCTACTATCCTCTCAGTAAAATGTTCTTTATGTTACATCTGGACCTCTGACGCTAGTTTAGATTATGACCTCCTAACTGCCCCTAAATTAACCCCAAAGACCCCATCAACCCTAACTACCACTAAATTAACCCCAAAGACCCCATCAATTCCAACTGCCCCTAAACAACCCATCAACCATAACTGCCCTCTGAATTAACCCTAAACACCCCATTAACCATAACTGCCACTAAAATTAACTCCCACCTCCCCTATTAACTTTTTACTTACTGTTAGATAAGTTGCGGAGAATTATGGGCGCTATAAGGAAAGGAGCGGGGCCAGTCATCAGTGTGACTGCAGGGAGGGTCTGTAAGTAGTAACACAGTAGTAGTGTGACACTGAATGGACCGGATTATAAAACAAGGGGTATTTTTCAAAGCATTTGCTCTGAAAAAAACCCTCATCTTATAATCGTTAAAAATTGATTCAACGTTGGCAACGATTTTCATTATCGATTATATCGATTAGTTGTTGCAGCTATAGATATCAGACCAACAGGGCTCCAAGTACTAATGTTTTATAACAGACCGAGTACCTCAATAGGCTCACCATATCTAGTGTTGGCTTCTACAGAAACTTACAGATCTGAGGAAAGAGCAGTGGTTTCATACTTAATATACACAAAGCCAAAGCATTCTACTAAGCTCAGGGTAACAGAACCAAAAGGACACATACTTGCCTTTCCAAAAGACAACAACAAAGATCACAATAAAAGGTATTTAACTTCTGTAGCAATATTATATCCAACAGCCTCAAAACATGAGGCCGCCCATACAAGGTACTATAGAGGCAATGCAATCCTGGCACAAACTTGCCTTACCCTTTATAGGACGAGTCAAAATTCTTATTGCAAAAACGACTTTCTCCCTATCATGGGGTAAGACATTTTTGCTGACTTTTCTCTAGACCAAGAAATGTGCAGAAAGCTAGATTTTTTCCAACCAATTACACCAAGGAGAGATACATAGCCAAAAGAAAGCACTACTATACTGAAGAGATATACATTATCACAGGTACACTAAATAAGAAAGAGGGTAGGTAAAGCAAAACAAAGATAACCTCAAAAAACAAATACTGCTGCTGTATCCATAAGGGGTTAATATGTGCTGGGGATAGTTTGGAAAAGGGACAGTTACTCTGACAAGCTCTCCCCTTTAAATTATAAGCAAGTGGGCAAGAGTGAGGATCTTGTTGGTAGATTTGCAGCGCCAGGCCAAATAAATCTTCTACACGGCACATAGCTGGGGCCTGAGGACTCTGTATAATGCCCCCACGCAACTGCAAGGGAGACACCTGATCATTTAAAAGGACCTTCTAGTTATTTTATGCATATGATGGTTGGAGTGTCACACGTTTACTCCTTTGATATATGCTACGGAGTTACAATTCAATGAAAGTCCACTTAGAATATGCATGAGGCATCACTTCATGAATTACGCAAAACACTGTAAATCATAGCTGCAAATGTTGGCTGCAAAGTGCAAAAATGCCAGGTGTGGGCTGCCTCTAAAATGAAGACCTGACTAGGTGGCTTACAACTGATATTTGTCAAAATATCAAAACAGACAATCGCAGTAAACTTCACCCCGGGATTGCAAAGCTACAGACATATTTCAGTGGAGAGGAAAGGAACCACAGACAAACGGGACTGTCATGCAACCAAGTTTTTGTTCATAACAGTCAACTGACTAAATGTCCTACATATAACCAATTACCATACCTGGGGGCTTTCAGGTTGCGACAACCTGGGGCCCTCCCTTCGTGTACAAATTGCTCGCTATATTCTGTTTTTCTCTATGGTTGGAAAAGCTGCTCATTGGATTTGCTACCATTCACAAGATACAAGGCTGGCATCCTGAGTCCACTGTGCCAGTCGCATATCTCAAACGTGTTTAGCACTGGCAAGGTTACGTTTAGCCAGCAGCAGATGCGTGAAGCTTGAAAGTCGATAATGTGACATGTTCATGGGTGTGAAGTCATATGGTGTGACTTCACGTGACCCAAAACTAATGCATAGAGGGTAGGCACATTTGTTGTGTGCTACTTGAGAGTGCCTTAAACTTCCCCTGAGAGGGACAATTTTTTTATTTATTCAGGATAACAGGGAACACTAAGAAAAAAAAAGAGAAGGGCAGGGAAAATTGGACACAAAACATATGGCGATCATACCTGAGGCCATTTCACATTAAGTAGTAAAAAGATTTAAAGCAGGTTTTTTTTAAAAAAAAAAAAAATAAAAAAAGATAAAATAATAATACTTGCCATATTCTCCACGGACGTCGTTCATGCTTTGGTTCTCGAAAACGCTTCACTGGAAAACAGAATAGAGAGGGAAAAAAAATCATTATTACTTATTTTAAGTCATCGATACATGAGCACTCAGACTAGCAATAACCTTTTTATAGATTATTACAAGGTCTGGCTGGGTCAATAAATAAAGAAATGGACAAATCCATTAAGTACTACACAGATTTTGCCACTACACATTTTGTGCTTCAAAGTCTGTTTTCCCCACATCATTTAATGTTAAGTAGAAACATCCTGTATCCTCTGAGACCAGCAGATAAGTTTGACATGATCTCCTAAAGGGGGAACACCCAACATACTGGTATATCCTACGGGTGTAAGAAATATATATGTAGTATTTGTTGCAGACAGCGCGTTTATTCATTGTGATTGGAGAGGCTACTTCTCATGTCTTTAAGCAAGCCACACATTGTCACAAAATAACAAAATGCCCCTGTATCTCCAACAATACTTTGGCTTGATGTACAGCGCTCATGACGCCAGGTCAGGCTACAACCGAGTGTCCTAGGGAGAGTTAGGTAGGACACATAGCTGCAGCAAACACTGGATGTCCTGCCAGTAAATCAAACAGGATCAAGAAGGAACGCCTTGCAGAACTTAAAGGGACAGTCTGGTGTCCCTAACAGGCCCGGTAAAGAATTTACAGCAAAGTACGCTGCGAGTACTAAAATACAAATTCTTCAGAGAAAAAAAGCCCATTCAAACCACCCGAGGGAGAAACGGCAATTCTGCAGCCTTCCTCCTCCTCCTCTGCGGTCCGACCATTATTGCCACTGAAGCACCCAGACCCCGGCAGGAGAGAGCGCCCATTTATAAGATGATATGTTGTAAAATACCGTCCTACATTATAGGAATGACCTTCCCGCGTGAATTACAATTTGTGAAGAAAATCATGCTTTAACGTTTAAAGGTGACAAGTCTGTGACGTCACCTTCCCTCACTGATTTTAACAAGGTCACCAATAGAAACCGATCAGAGTGTAAACGGCAATTCATGAAATTAGAACTAAACTCTGTTTGAAATATCCATGAATACAAGTTAAGACATTGTTACAAGCATTATCTCCTGATGGAATCCGCTGCTGATGCAAATTCAGGACATGTTTGGACAGCGTAATCAGGATCTCTACATTTAGTTGCCAAGGGCTACCAATACCTTTCGAACAATACCTTCTTAACAGTACATTCAATCAGTAAACACTTTTTTAAAAAAATTTCAATGGGTCCTTTAAAAAATATACGATCTATCAAATGTCTCAAACTGGGATATGTTTTCATAAACAAACCCTTCTGTTTTACATTTTATTTCACAATTCCCCACATGTATATTTTGCTCAAACAGCTCAGCAGCTGGAGGAATAATAATAAATAATTACACATCATATACCACAATTTAAAAGAAATCATATATCAATTATAGCCAGTAGGCAGCTATTGAGCTGCTGTTAAACTGTAGTCCCAAGGCAATCCTATTTCTTGGATAAGAATCATGGGAATTGTGATCCATAAGCAGCTGAAGCTAGCATGGTCCTACATAAAATACCGGATAAAGAAAAAAAGAATTGATAAACAGTTAATGGCACGGTGTGTATTGCACACAGAGACAATCTGAAACAGCTTGGTTGGTGGGACAGGAAAAACTCTGCGTTCTGGAATAGATCACAGGGGGTGTACACTTTACTTGAGCACAGGTGGAACCAGCTGGTCAGTCTTTTTGACAATCTCCAGGCAAGCGTTCGCGGGTTGAAGACTTCAGCACCATGAAAACTACATAATGAACAGAAAGACTGTACACAAACCGATATAAATAAATTATACAAGTACTGTGTCCATGCAAATAACATGGACATCGCCATTTACAATCATCAATTCAAAAATAACGTCAAATGTACTCAGACTAAATGTAGTTAAACGTGTAAGCTACACAGATGCCAGTTTTAATTGGATGTTTTATGGAGAGCAAAGGTCATCCGGATAAATACAATGCATTGGACAGGGAATGGGGCGGAATGTGTTTACAGAAAGAGGGAATGTTCCTGATTCACCCACACGGGATCATTCATGCTCATATATTTGTTCATTTATCTTTCTGCAAAATCAGCAGAACCAGAAGCAGCAAATAAAGTTTACTAGAGGACAGACAAATATAGATCCTTATGCCGTATTGCGCTTTAAAGCTTTAAAGGTGCAGTTCCACTTAGACAAACTGCACTCTAACTTCATCTGCTGGTTTAGTTGCGTTTTTACCTACAACAACCTATCAGTGCCTATTTTTGTGCCACATGACAATTAATTATTCCCTGTAAGAATTATCAATAAAGCTAAATTCTACTTATTTGTCTATGGGTAGGGTTTCAGCAGCCAGCAAAACCAAAGGGAAATGTATTTTTGCGTCATCAATTTATTAAAACTAGTCCAAGGGAGTATCCTCTACCGGTGAACCAAGATCAGGCAGTGGAATTTGATGGCCTCGTCCCCCCCTTGACAGCTTGTGTCCCCGAGCTGTCAGAATGAATATGACAGAGCTCTAATTGGATTATTGGCAGTACCCAATCAAAACACAAGAGAACAAACACACAAGTGCTGTACTGCAGTGAGATAAATGCCATCATATTAACCATGTATTATCCAGAGACAGATTCAATTGGCAGAAAGGGTTCAGTGTGTCAGCCATCAGAACCGACCATGATCCACATAATCCGCAGACAAATCCATGGCTAGAGATGCCACCTTGGTGCAACTTGAACTTATTATGTGGCGCCATCGGTCTCAATGATTCAGTTATAGCTTCTCACCGTCTCTAACTGCTTTGTTCCGTTATTGAAGACAGGTATGCATGTCATTTATTATATATTTTCTTGTAATATTCAAGATTTAGGCTGCTGTTTTTATGGTACACTTTACCATTTACCATTTAACCCAAAAATACTCTCCCTCATTTGTGAGTTCTAGTTGATCCAAAGTTTGAGATATAAGGGCGTCCAGGGCTGATATCTCCTCAAGTAACAAGGAGGAAGTTGTTGGCATGTAAAAGACTTGGGCAACCGGCAGGAGTGACTGAAATTAGCCACATGCACGGTCAATTTTTATCTTATCTCCTGAGATTATTACGCTGCTACCTTTCCCTTTGTTGTTTCAGTAATTACTTCACCATTATCAGTTTACAATGGCATAGGCTGATAACATTAATTCCAACAGAACACAAGCCCCAGACATTTATTTGCTTTCACACAAACAATTGATGAAGTTGTGATGGATAAGCGGTGATTTTATTAAATCCACATATAAAGTATCACTGGAGTGGGAGAGTAGCACATGATAGTATACATGTTACAGGGACTCTCCAGCCATCATATGCACTTCAACTATCCCTTTAAAAGAAAACCGCTTTCAAATATCCTTTCTACAGAACTATCTCTGTACTGAATTAAACCTGTATATAAATACTACAGACTTTCAGGCAAAGATCTGTCCTGCAGCATGTATAGCTCAAAAGCATCCAGTTTTTAAATGGCTGATTTGACAATTGTAATTCTGATCGATGCACCAGTGCCCCTGGGAGGTTATAATTGAGGAGGGAGCCTGTCTAGGGGCATACTCTAGAGAGTCTCTATAGTACTTAGCTGCGTGATCTCAACATATGATGATAGGGCGATGCCGACTCAAAACAGGTTACATTACCCACATTACCCAATAAAGATCTTTCCGGAGAGAAGCAGCGTATCACATTTCCAACTCCTAAATAATTGAGTGATCGCAGGAAGAAGACGTATGTACTTCACCCTCACCAGGCTCCAAGGGGGACATGCACCATGCTGCAGAACATGACGACGCTATATAAAATACATAATAAGTGGGTCATCATGAAGAAGACATATGTACTTCACCTTCACTAATATTCAAGAGGGACATGCACCATGCTGCAGAACATGACGACGCTATATAAAATAAATAAGTGGGTGATCATGAAGAAGACATATGTACTTCACCCTCACCAGGCTCCAAGGGGGACATGCACCATGCTGCAGAACATGACGACGCTATATAAAATAAATAAGTGGGTGATCATGAAGAAGACATATGTACTTCACCTTCACTAAGATTCAAGAGGGACATGCGCCGTGTTTACATTGTACAGCTCATATGATGGTGCTATACAACAATAATAATAATGCGTAGGTGCTGATGAAGCTAAGCTTCAGGGTGGGCTGCGCCATGCGTGTAAGTGGGGGCTGACTGCACTGTGCATTTACATAGAGAAGTTCGTAACCGTAATGACAGAGTGAAGGATGACCAAGGGAAAGCTTGGAGTTTCCAGCCAGCTGTGACAAAGCAAGCCACAGCTCGAGCTGCACCCTTCTTAACAAGCAAATACCAGCAGCTTCTACAAGGGCTGGTTAGTAAGCTTTAAAAAAAAAAAAAAAAAAAAAAAAAAACTTGCAACGTAGCCAGAGTTTGGGAGTTAACTCTTCAAGGGTTGTACTCTATCAGCTGGAATAAATCAGTTACGATCCACAAGAGTGCACCCAAAAAGTGAATGTTTTAGTTAGGAATAAAATGTAAATCCCAGAATTACTAGTTCAATTTTTCATATGTTTTATGTAAGGCTTTACAATGTTTTTCACACTTTTCTGATGACAAAAATGCACTACGAGGGCCTTTACTTAAGCAAAGGGACATTCTACATTCTGAGCTTGAGTCACAGATGGTAGCTTGTTCAAAATTATTACACAAACACAATTAGCATGCACCTAAAAACAAAAAGGAAACAATGACATCACATCGTGAAGTCATGGCATTACGTTATTAGAGTTTTTCCAGATGCAAGAAAACCTAAAATATCTACAACGTAATTTCATTGTAACCATGACGCAGATTGTTTTTAAGGTTTTAGGGTAGTTTTAGCTAAAATTACTGATAATGAGATTTATTCTGCTCGTGCAGAAATCCCAGGGAAACATTTCCAATGCCCAGGAGGATAAACCAAGAATCGTCCTTTCAACAATTAGGTACACAGCTGTGCAGCCACGTTTAGAGACAATGGAGTAAGCTTTGTCAGTAACACATTATATAT
>VKOC01024288.1:0-14496 GCA_009364415.1 Spea multiplicata | reverse complement strand
ATACCATGATGGTTGACTGTTTATCTCCATCTTTGGAACTCTTTCTGCATCGCCTCTTACTATCATGTCATTCATGAAAGCGACGTAGTCCCGGTAGTATTGCTCATCTTTCTTCAAACGTTTTTCTAGGCATTTGAGTCTATGTTCTGCACAAGCTTTGTTGTTTGGCAATTCTGGTCGCTCATCTTTAAAAGGTAATGGCATCTCATAGTGTCCATCTTGATTTTGTTTGATACCCTCTTTTAACGTTGCTAGAAACTGTAGGTCTTCTTGTGACATAGAGACTTCTTCATTATTACTTTCAACAAAGTCTGACTCAAAAACCTTCAGTATATCTGCTGAAGTGATAATTTCCTTTACTTTGTTCCTACACACAAAGTAGACTTCAGACTTGATTTTGTGAGCTGGGTCAACAGCTGGTAAAACTTGCTTCACAATAATCCTATGACTCACACCAATTTCATCTTCATAGACACTGTCGGGGTTATTATATCCGATAATGCTCCAACCTAACACAGATCTCTGTGCAAATGGCTGGTCTTCGTTACCGCTGAGAACATCTCTGGGCATTAAAGCTTGAGGACAGTTGTAGCCTATCAACAACCCTACTTCACAATCAAGTTCAGGAGACATTTCATCTGCAAGATGTTCTAGATGTGACCAATTCCTTGCAGTGTCACATGTGGGTATATGCGATCTATTGGCAGGTATGTAGTCCCTGGTATAAGTTGTTGATAGATTGATTCTTATTTCAGACTTGATGCCTCTTACTTGTAGTCCATTCAATTTGTTGCTGGATACAACCTTTGTTTTAGAAGTTATTGTAGAAATTTTGAGCTTGACTGGCTCTCTCTTAATATCAAGTATTTCAGCTGTGTCTTTTAAGATGAAGGTAGTGTCACTCTGGGTGTCTAGTAAAGCGTACACTAGGATCTCTTTATTTGGTTTGGCTATTGTTGAGATATATACTGGAATAATTGATGAGGTATGAGTGTTACTTCTTTCTTGAATAACTCTGTTGGACGTTACTTGCTTAGACTCTTGTATCCTCTGTAGTTCAGCCGTTCTTTCTGCAGGTCCATGATTGATTTTTGACTGCTCTTGATCGGTTTTAACTCGTTGTTCCTGATCTTTATTTTGCCGATCTTGATGTAGACATGTTGGGTGACGCCGTTCACATTTATCACACACACTTCTGGAGGTGCAGTTTTTGGACTTATGACCGGTTTTAAGGCAGCCAAAGCATAAGTTCTCTGACTGTACAAACTTCACTCTTTCTTTAACTGGTCTTTCCATAATCTTACGGCACTTATGAAGAGTGTGGCCATGTCTCTTACAAAAGGCACACAGGACACTAGTATTCTCCCTGGAACTAGTAGTGAATGTTTTGGCACTTGAATTGCGAATGCGTTGAGAGTTAAAATAATCTTGATCGGTTTGCTTAGATCTTTCTTGTTCTGTTGGCTTTATCGCTTGCAGTGAGGTGATGGGGTTGCATGCAATTCTGGCTTCTTTATTAAGAAATTCAACAAAGTATTTGAAATCGGGGAATGCTTTGTGTTCATCTTGGAACTTTGTGACAGCTCTGTTCCAACGTGAACTCAACCACTCTGGTAGTTTTGCTGTTATCCTTTGATTTTCAACGCAGTCATTTAAAGCTTGTAAACCTTGAACATAAGGCATGGCTGAGTCAACACTGCTCAGGAAATCTACAAATTCACGGAGATCTTTGCTGTCTTTGGTGGCAATCTTATGCCATGCTTGTATTTTGTCACGATATGACTTTCCAACTACAAACGGATTTCCAAATCTGTCATCAAGTATGTCCCAGGCAGCATAATAAGCGGTTTCTGTTCCAACCATGAAGTGTCCTTCAATAGCTCTTTTTGCCGGGCCACTTACATACTTGCGTAAAAAGAAAAGCTTTTCTTGGGTTGGTAAGTTCTTGTGGTCAATTAATGTCTGGAAAGACAACTTCCAGTCATTATACTTCAGAGGATCTCCAAAGAAAATAGCAGGTTCTGGAATTGGAATCCTATTGGCTGTAATTGCTTCAGCGAGTGCTTTCACAAGGTCATTAGAAGCGTCATGAGAGGTAGTAAATATAGCTGATTGAGAAATAGGATCTTGAGTGAATTTAACCTTTTGAGGGGGATAAAGGGGTTGGTTCAAAGGAGCCCTTACTTGGGTGAGCAGGAATGGCTGAGGAAGAGAACTTGGAGAGCTTGGTTGAGAAACATAACCTTCCTTTGGTTGTTGAGAAAGAGAAGCCGAAAGCTGTTCTTCATCTTCACTTTTGATACTTTCAGCATACACATGTAGCCTTGCTTGTGCTGCATTGTGCCTTTTTAGTTCCTCCAATCGTTCCACTTCTTTCTTCTTCCTTTCCAACTTAATTTTTATACTGCTGCTTTCTGAAACAAATAGAGCTCTTTTTCTTGCATTCTCAGCTTCTATTTCCCTTTCTTGAGCTTCTCTCTCAGTTGTTAACCTTGCATCCTCTGCCTCAAGTTTTCTAATTTCCTCCTCATATTGATGTTGTGTATTCATTATTTTAATTACCTCTTACGTGGCTGCTACTTCTGCTGCTGCTTCTTGTTTCTTCTGCAGTGAAGACTGACTGGACATCTTAGAACCAGATCTTAGCTTACTGGAGGTTGTTGAGATCATGCTGGACACAGTGGTTTCAAAAACTGACTCTGAATCAGGCCAGGGTATGTCTTCCAGATCGTTATTGAGAAAGCGTTGAGCCTTTTGATTTGCAGTGCTGGTGATTGCATAGCACGTGTCATTTTTCCTCCGGATTTCAGGTTCAGGGCTTGAGATACTTCTTATGTCATCGTAAATATGGTCGACCTCCGACTGAGTGGCATTAATGATGTTCACAACTTCAATAATCAATTCTGCTTCATCGCTATTCTTAATGGCTCTTTTCAACCCATTGATGTGATATTTCCATCTTCTATATTTCTGTTCAAAATCCTTTTTTAGATCATTTAATTTGATGTCTTGTAGAGCTTTACCTCTTTCGGTGAGTATGCGTGTACGTTGGCTTCTTCTAATGTCTGGGAGCTGTGTATTACCTGTGCTCACTTGAGGCTGTTGCATTTGTGCAGCCACTTCAGCTTGATCATCTGTATCAGCCTGCTGTGTATTGACAATGTCTTGTGCAGTGGTCTCTGCAGGGTTAACTTCACTTGTGTTTGACATGCTAAATCTGTTCAGTACTATGTAATGCAATTTTTCAAAGGTAAAGACGTTCTAGTGCAAGCAATGGTAGCAATGCAACACGCATACTCACCGAAAGAGGTAAAGCTCTACAAGACATCAAATTAAATATCTAAAAAAAGGATTTTCAACAGAAATATAGAAGAAGGAAATATCACATCAATGGGTTGAAAAGAGCCATTAAGAATAATGATGAAGAGATCGTGATGACGTAGGACGCACGCACGTACTCGTGGTTGGGGGACGAGGAATGTGCGAATGGCGCGAATGATCCGAGGCTCCAGGCTTTTTTGAGCGGCGATTCTCTCCTTTCCCCTCCTGCAGTGCATCGGACACGCACCAGTCACCTGCCTACCCGCTTTCTGGAACCTTGAGGCCGGAGAACGGCAAGCTGAGAGGTGAAGGGTTGCGACGCGACGCTGAGGTGGAGCGTTTCTCAAGCAGCTTCTTGGCGGGAGGACACTCCGGGAAGCTTGAAAAATAAAGAAGCTTAAAAGAGGCTTAAAAAAGCCCCAAAAGCTCCAAAAAAAGAAAAAGAAAAGTAAAGAAATAGAGAAAACGTTTTATAACGAGAAAAGCAAGGAGGAGAGAAGGAAAGAGGAGCAGATGAGGAATGGTGAATAAAAAAAGGTAAAAGGCAAAAGACGAAAAAGCGGAATATTGCCGTTAAACCTACTTATGGGATTGTGGGATCCGTTCAGTTAATAGGTGGATGATAAGACCAGCTTGAATCTTAAGACTTTATTTTTCTTTATGACAACACACTTATTTTATATCTCTCTTGAATCTCCATATACTTTCTCACTATTCTTATTGTTGCATTACTAATTTCATTAAAATACTCGGAATCACCATTATTATATCAGCTCAGCTCTGTTATCTGAGTCTCCATATATACTAAAGTGAAGCTCTGAGATCCTCATACATCTATTTTCCTTGCTGTGGACCATCAAAGTAATACTCTTTGATCAATACCTTTGTGAAGTATATTAATTTAAAGGGAAGAAAGAAAGGAGGAGGGAAGGGAGAAAGAAGGAGAAGAGAAAGAAGGCGAAAAGGGAGGAAAAAAAGAAGGGAAAAAAAAAAAGTTAATTGGAAGATCGTTCAAGGAGAAGGAATCTACGTATAAGAGGAATTCCGGAAGATGTCTCTAATGACAAGTTAGAGCAATTCTGTAAAGAATGGGCTTCAGTGATTAAAGAGGATAACTTGGGGAATTTTCCTTTCGAACGCATACATAGATTGCCGAAACCAATAAATTTCACAAATATGGAGAAACAGAGAGATGTAATGATCTGTTGCAATAACTATAAAATTAAAGAACTACTGATGAAGGCGGCTAGAGCCAAACAATTTCCGGATCCATATAAAGACTTAATGCTGTTTTCGGATTTATCCTCAGCAACAAGAATTAGTAGACGCAAATTCTCGGATGTATTGATTATATTAAGGAAGATGGGAATTACATACAGATGGCTCTTTCCAACTAGACTATTTTTTACATTTCGACAACAACATATTTTTGAAGATCCAGATAAGGCAAAAGCCTTGCTATTACAGTCTGAAGAGCATAATTATCCCTCTTAATAAACTTTAAGCCGCACCCTTTTTTTTTTTTTTATACACACAGAATGGACATTATTAATCAATATATATATCATATTAATCAATATATGATATATATATATTACTGTGCCATGCATGACCACTGTAGATCACTTGACCACATAATTTATGATACAATATTTTTGGTTAGTACCCTTTGAAGAACTATGATACCTGCCTTTTTTTTTTTTTAATACATACAGAATGGACATTATTAATCACTGGATTACTAGGGATTTATTCTTACAACACTATTAATACTATTTGTTATATGATATATATATACATATATATATTACTGTGCCATGCATGACCACTGTAGATCACTTGACCACATAATTTATGATACAATATTTTTGGTTAATACCCTTTGAAGAACTATGATACCTGCCCTTTTTTTTATGTCTTCACACAATTATATATTACGTTTAAAATGGATACTATAGATAGAAGATTACACAATTACACTACACGTTCAAAACGGATATTATATATAATAGATAGAAGAGTACACAATTATATTACACATGTAAAATGGATATTATATAGAATTGACATACTATTTAATAACTTAATAATTTTGGGAATTGATAATACCGCTTACTACTCTATGAATGGAAATTTCCAATAATCTTAAATTATGAGCAGTGCGTTTTTTTTGGTTCCTATGATGTTATGTTTTTATACGGCACGTACACATATACTACTTAGCTGTGTAGATGCAGCAATATATGATCAATACAGACTACAAGATTTCACGGTTTCCAGATTTGATTTTACAGACACTTTTTTGCGACAACACGATTAATTTTTAGAAGGGATGTTACACATAATGACTAAATTGAATATTTAATCACTAAGAATTAGTATTATAGGAACTGATAACACGGTTTACGAATGGATACCTTCAATAATGTTGATTTATGAGCTATGGGCTCTATGATGGGGTTTTTTTTCCGTTTTTTTTTTCCCTGGAACTGTATGATAATTTGTTGAGTCTGTTCCTCTCCCCCTTATGCCTCCACTTGATTGCGCTCTGATTTTATCTGGTATCAGAGCTGGAGATGCATAACTTTCTGTATCTCTTGAGTATGAATGTTAATGTTGTGAGCTGTGATGGCGGTAGATGGATGGCATATGGTGACCTAAAGATATGGAGAACTATGAGAAGACACTATGGGGTAAAGTTTAAACTAAAATGGTGATGATTAATTTAGCTACTATAAATACCCAAGGTTTAAATACACCTCAGAAGAGGAGGTATTTATATGAAATGTTACTTAGAGAAAAGATATCAATCTGTTTTGCTCAGGAGACTCATTGGGATCACAAAGGACATACTTATTGGAAATTTAAAAAGTACCCTATTGTTTACTCATCTAATCTACCATCTAAAAAAAAAAGGGGCGCAGCGATAATCTTGTCTGCTGAAATTAATTTTGATTATATATTTCATGAATGTGACCCCTTAGGTAGATTTGTTATACTTATTTGTAAGTTAAATGGTATGGTTTATACTTTGGTTAATTTTTATGCCCCTAATGACTACCCGGAGAAATTTTTGGAGTCACTTATTAGAAGAACTGAGGAAGTTAAAAGGGGTACTTTATTATTTGGAGGGGATTTGAATTGCGTCTCAAACGTTGATTTAGATAGGAGATCGAGAGATGGTAGATCCTATGACAGAGCTGCAGGGACTATGGCTCGGAGATTGTCCACAATTGTTGAAAATAATAATTTATTTGATATTTGGAGGACCCAACATCCCTCCGAAAAAGACTTTACTTTTTTTTCTAAAAGTCACCTATCCTACTCAAGGATTGATGCAGTATACACTAATTTAGCATTTTTAAAAAATTGCAAATCATCTCGTATTGGGAATATTTCTTGGTCTGATCACGCACCTGTTGTTTGCTCCTTTAATGATCATGTTAACTATAATCTTAGATCCGGATGGAGATTAAATGAATTTAACTTAAAATTCTGATTTATATAAGCAAAATCTTTTTAAAGAAGCTCAGCAATTTATGCAGATAAACGACAACGGTTCTGTTCAAGAATCCACTTTATGGGAAGCATTTAAATGTACAGTAAGGGGATACTTGATAAAAACTGATGCCTTCATCAGTAAGCAAAAACGCAAAACTATAGCTGAACTATATATAGCACTCGCAAAGCTTGAACGCACTAATAAATTAAATCCCACTCCGGACCTTTCTAAAGAAATAACAACAATCCAGAACGAGATTAAATATAAACTTGATGAGAGATTAGAGCGAACCATCTTGTATAATAAACAGAGGTGGTATTATGATAGAAATCGCCCGAACAAGTGGTTAACAAATAAAATCAAGTCAGTAGTCCCAAGAAATAGAATAAACAAATTAATAGTAAATAAGCAGGTACTTCTAGACCCCTCACATATTGCAGAGGCATTTAGAGACTACTATAAATCTTTATACAATCTCAGATCAAGAGATGTCTCGATTTCTCGTATTCAATCTTTTCTCAGTAATCTCCCAATACCAAAATTATCTAGTGAAAAAGTAGAAAATATTAATAGGCCCTTTTCATTAAGTGAAATAAGAGAAGCCACTCTAAATTTAAAGAACCGGAAATCACCCGGCCCATATGGTTATACTGCAATATTTTATAAAACTTTAGACCCTCTGATTTCTCCTCTCTTGTTAAGACTTTTTAATAAGATTGGAGAATTAGGTACTGCTACTAAGGACTTTCTCCAAGCCTCTATCTGTAATTCCCAAACCAGGGAAGGATCCTTGCTTTCTATCTAATTATAGACCGATCTCTTTGATAAACGTTGATGCAAAGATCTATTCGAAAATCTTAGCAAAGAGACTAAGTAAAGTAATAACAGATCTGATCCATCCCGATCAATCAGGATTTATTAGTGGTAGAAATGGGGAAGATAACACTCGGAAATTATTAGATCTAATAGCGCAGGTGCATTATACTCGCATTCCCTCAGTCTTCTTGGCTTTAGATGCCGAGAAGGCTTTTGACAGGGTAAGTTGGAATTTTTTGAGTGCAACTTTGGACGCGGTAGGCATTACGGGATTCTTTAAATCTAGTACAATGGCTTTATATAGTATACCTACTGCTAAGGTTACAGGGCCCGCTTTAAACTCTAAATTATTAGCTAAAATTATAAGCTACATTTTCAGAAAACACAGGTGATCTCAGCATATCTTTCCTCTCCTCAAAAGACTCTTCTTGATGAACAATATAATTTTGATTGTTCAAAGGAGTCGGTGGACTACCTCGGTATTAAATTAATGTTTGATCTAAAAAAAATAATCTCTCTTAATTACGAAATTGTATTGAATAATTCTGCCTCCTTAATAGAAAAATTGAAATTAATAGAGTTATCTTGGCTCGGCAGAGTCAATATGGTTAAATCCTACCTAGTTCTCAAAATTTTATATCTTCTTAGGACAATTCCACTTCGAGTTCCGGCTTATATCTTAGATAAATTCTCAAAAATGTTTCTTTCCTTTGTTTGGAAAGCAGGTAAATCAAGACTAAGTCAGAGAGTGATAAAAAGAAGTTATAAATATCTGGGTCTGGGGTTTTCAGACATCAGAAGGTTACATGAAGCCGTAATGTTTACACATGTATTATATTGGGATATAAAAAAGAATACAAATCTAGGATGGTTATATTGTGAACGTAATCAGGTAAATGAGTTTGATTTTCTATATCGAAAAAACTAAAATTTATGAATCAAATTGTAGCGGATGCTTTAAAAACGAGCTCTAAGTTTAGAAGATTAGAAAGTTTGAATGTGGAATTTACGGCTTATACACCTTTGAAAGTCCTTGAATACTATATGCAGGATATCAATTTTAAAAATTGGACTTCAAATAACATTTCCACACTTGGAGATCTAAAACCAAACGACTCACTTCTCAGCTTTTCAGAGATCCAATTTAAATATAAACTTCCTGATAATGAACTATTCACTTATATTAGAGTGAAACATTTCTTGAACACCCAGGTAGTCCCATCCACCCTTAGAACTCGATATATTTATTAACAAACATTATAAAAAAAATTTAATTTCTTGATACTCTCATATTTAGATACCCAAAAAAATTATGTATTACCTCCATCTGTAGAAAAATGGCAAAATGATATCGATATTATATTTCCTATGGAAATATGGGTGGACAGTTGGTCACAAGTCAGGAATGCAGTACATGCGATTAATATCCAAGAGATGTTCTTCAAGCTGCTCCATAGGTGGTATTTAGTACCTTCCCGCTTAAAGAAATTTTCTAATTTAAATTCTAATTTATGCTGGAGGTGTGGGTATGAGGAGGGGACCCAATTTCATATCTGGTGGGCCTGTTCCAAATTGGAAAACATTAAGATAGAAGCTGTTAAGCTTCTCTCATATTTATTTAAATGTAAATTTCCTATCCACTCTTATATTTGGGTTTTTTCATCTGCCCCTTCCCCTCTCAGATACCGCACATAAACTATTGACAGTTAATATTTTATTAGCTATTAAAATATGTATGGCGAGGGCTTGGAGGAAAGTTGAAGCTCCTACTTGGAAAGAAATAACTGATCAAATAAATCACCAAGCTAAAATGGAAAAATCAAAATCTTACCAAATATAACAATATATGGTCTTTGTGGTTTAAATACATTATGGATAATTAGTTAATTCAATCTGATTCCACTATTCAGATATTTATTAGATTGTATCCGCTTCTGTGTTCTGTTAGACCCCAATGGGTATAGTGTCTCGAAATATAATACAGTCACTGCCAATTATATTCGTATTTTCCCATGCTACCGCCACACATGCTTGTTTGCGTCCTTGAGAGTATGTGCTGTGATTGAATGTATTGTTTATGTAGTATGATTTATATATGTCCTTTTTTCTATGGAACAATAATTTACTTGTATCATATTGTATTATACTGCTTAAATTTAAGCTAGCGTTTAAGGAAATGTAAATTTCGATATACTAACCAATTGTCACATATATTATTCATACTCTGTATGTTATTGGTATGTTTTTTTTCATTATTATATTTAAAAATCAATACATTATTGTAAAAAAAAAGAAAAGAATAGTGATGAAGCAGAATTGATTATTGAAGTTGTGAACATCATTAATGCCACTCAGTCGGAGGTCGACCATATTTATGATGACATAAGAAGTATCTCAAGCCCTGAACCTGAAATCCGGAGAAAAAATGACACGTGCTACGCAATCACCAGCACTGCAAATGAAAAGGCTCAACGCTTTCTCAATAATGATCTGGAAGACATACCCTGGCCTGATTCAGAGTCAGTTTTTGAAACCACTGTGTCCAGCATGATCTCAACAACCTCCAGTAAGCTAAGATCTGGTTCTAAGATGTCCAGTCAGTCTTCACTGCAGAAGAAACAAGAAGCAGCAGCGGAAGTAGCAGCCACGCAAGAGGTAATTAAAATAATGAATACACAACATCAATATGAGGAGGAAATTAGAAAACTTGAGGCAGAGGATGCAAGGTTAACAGCTGAGAGAGAAGCTCAAGAAAGGGAAATAGAAGCTGAGAATGCAAGAAAAAGAGCTCTATTTGTTTCAGAAAGCAGCAGTATAAAAATTAAGTTGGAAAGGAAGAAGAAAGAAGTGGAACGATTGGAGGAACTAAAAAGGCACAATGCAGCACAAGCAAGGCTACATGTGTATGCTGAAAGTATCAAAAGTGAAGATGAAGAACAGCTCTCGGCTCCTCTTCCTCAACAACCAAAGGAAGGTTATGTTTCTCAACCAAGTGCTCCAAGTTCTCTTCCTCAGCCATTCCTGCTCACTCAAGCAAGGGCCTTTATCCCCCTCAAAAGGTTAAATTCACTCAAGATCCTATTTCTCAATCAGCTATATTTACTACCTCTCATGACGCTTCTAATGACCTTGTGAAAGCACTCGCTGAAGCAATTACAGCCAATAGGATTCCAATTCCAGAACCTGCTATTTTCTTTGGAGATCCTCTGAAGTATAATGACTGGAAGTAATGTCCAGACATTAATTGACCGCAAGAACTTACCAACCCAAGAAAAGCTTTTCTTTTTACGCAAGTATGTAAGTGGCCCGGCAAAAAGAGCTATTGAAGGACACTTCATGGTTGGAACAGAAACCGCTTATTATGCTGCCTGGGACATACTTGATGACAGATTTGGAAATCCGTTTGTAGTTGGAAAGTCATATCGTGACAAAATACAAGCATGGCATAAGATTGCCACCAAAGACAGCAAAGATCTCCGTGAATTTGTAGATTTCCTGAGCAGTGTTGACTCAGCCATGCCTTATGTTCAAGGTTTACAAGCTTTAAATGACTGCGTTGAAAATCAAAGGATAACAGCAAAACTACCAGAGTGGTTGAGTTCACGTTGGAACAGAGCTGTCACAAAGTTCCAAGATGAACACAAAGCATTCCCCGATTTCAAATATTTTGTTGAATTTCTTAATAAAGAAGCCAGAATTGCATGCAAGCCCATCACCTCACTGCAAGCGATAAAGCCAACAGAACAAGAAAGATCTAAGCAAACCGATCAAGATTATTTTAACTCTCAACGCATTCGCAATTCAAGTGCCAAAACATTCACTACTAGTTCCAGGGAGAATACTAGTGTCCTGTGTGCCTTTTGTAAGAGACATGGCCACACTCTTCATAAGTGCCGTAAGATTATGGAAAGACCAGTTAAAGAAAGAGTGAAGTTTGTACAGTCAGAGAACTTATGCTTTGGCTGCCTTAAAACCGGTCATAAGTCCAAAAACTGCACCTCCAGAAGTGTGTGTGATAAATGTGAACGGCGTCACCCAACATGTCTACATCAAGATCGGCAAAATAAAGATCAGGAACAACGAGTTAAAACCGATCAAGAGCAGTCAAAAATCAATCATGGACCTGCAGAAAGAACGGCTGAACTACAGAGGATACAAGAGTCTAAGCAAGTAACGTCCAACAGAGTTATTCAAGAAAGAAGTAACACTCATACCTCATCAATTATTCCAGTATATATCTCAACAATAGCCAAACCAAATAAAGAGATCCTAGTGTACGCCTTACTAGACACCCAGAGTGACACTACCTTTATCTTAAAAGACACGGCTGAAATACTTGATATTAAGAGAGAGCCAGTCAAGCTCAAAATTTCTACAATAACTTCTAAAACAAAGGTTGTATCCAGCAACAAATTGAATGGACTACAAGTAAGAGGCATCAAGTCTGAAATAAGAATCAATCTATCAACAACTTATACCAGGGACTACATACCTGCCAATAGATCGCATATACCCACATGTGACACTGCAAGGAATTGGTCACATCTAGAACATCTTGCAGATGAAATGTCTCCTGAACTTGATTGTGAAGTAGGGTTGTTGATAGGCTACAACTGTCCTCAAGCTTTAATGCCCAGAGATGTTCTCAGCGGTAACGAAGACCAGCCATTTGCACAGAGATCTGTGTTAGGTTGGAGCATTATCGGATATAATAACCCCGACAGTGGCTATGAAGATGAAATTGGTGTGAGTCATAGGATTATTATGAAGCAAGTTTTACCAGCTGTTGACCCAGTTCACAAAATCAAGTCTGAAGTCTACTTTGTGTGTAGGAACAAAGTAAAGGAAATCATCACTTCAGCAGATATACTGAAGGTTTTTGAGTCAGACTTTGTTGAAAGTAATAATGAAGAAGTCTCTATGTCACAAGAAGACCTACAGTTTCTAGCAACGTTAAAAGAGGGTATCAAACAAAATCAAGATGGACACTATGAGATGCCATTACCTTTTAAAGATGAGCGACCAGAATTGCCAAACAACAAGGCTTGTGCAGAACATAGACTCAAATGCCTAGAAAAACCTTTGAAGAAAGATGAGCAATACTACCGGGACTACGTGGCTTTTATGAAGGACATGATAGTAAGAGGCGATGCAGAAAGAGTTCCAAAGATGGAGATAAACAGTCAACCATCATGGTATATCCCTCACCATGGGGTTTATCACTCCCAGAAACCAGGCAAGATCCGAGTCGTCTTTGACTGCTCAGCAAGATTTCAGAATACTTCCCTGAATGAACATCTACTGACTGGGCCTGACCTCACAAATACTCTGGTTGGGGTCTTGTGCCGTTTCCGGAAAGGACAAGTGGCCATTATGTGTGATGTGGAGCGTATGTTCCATCAGTTTCACGTTGCTCAAGAGGATCGAGACTACCTCAGGTTCCTGTGATGGGAAGAAGGCAACATGGAGACCCTACCTTCAGTGTATCGAATGAAGGTTCACCTGTTTGGAGCTGCTTCCTCGCTTTTTTTTTTAAAAGGACAAATAACAAAAGAAAAAAAATATACATACGCTAGTCAGACTTGGGGTTATATGGACAGGTGTACACCTCTTTAGATATACCGACTTCTATACTTTCAATCTAGAATCTAATTTGGTCAACATTATCAGAGCTCAAATTTACTCATGTCAAAAAGAATATAGGAGAGAAGGGAGAGAGAGAAAAACAAAAATACCAGCTACCTTAACTAAAGAGCTCATTAAATTGATTATTCCAAAGCTTTTTCCAGTTTTTCAGACCATGAACCCCATAAACTAGATTTTTTTTATGGAGGAGAAATAAGATTTATATAATAATTTTTCCATTTTTATTTCAAATTTCAATTGTGAAGTAACAAGATTCCAACATATAGCGGTGTCTTGTTTCCATAGTCTAGCTATCGTTATTTTTACGGCGATAAAGCAGTGAATAATTAGTTGTTTTTCTGTCATACTGCAATTCGGCCAACCTAGATGTAATAGTGCGGTTGACGGAGATCTGCTTAATGTCTTTTGTGTTAAGATATTCACAAGATCAAATATTCTAGACCAAATTTCTTTCACTCCCTGGCAATTCCACCATATGTGTAGAAAACTCCCCTTTTCAGATCTACAACGTCAGCAAAGGTCAGAACAATTGGGGTACATCTTGTGTAACCTAGAAGGAACCAGGTACCACCTATTCAGGATTTTGAATTGAGTTTCTGCCAAGGATAGAGAATGAATAGCCCTAGTGACATCAAATAAGGATTTTTGCCAATCTATCAAGTCAATCTCTATATTAAGTTCTCTTTCCCAAATAGCTATTATCGGTATATTTCTAGCAACAAGAATAGGAACAGAGTTAATTAAGTCTCGGCTTTTGGAAAGCACTCTGTTTACAGTTTTTCCTGAAAAGATTTTTCGAATTCGAAGAATTATATCCTGATTTTCTTTTATTATCTACTTTCAATAAGAAATTCTTAATTCTCAAATATTTACATGATATTAGAACTATTCAGTTTAAATTCTTGTACTAATTGTGGGAACGTTTTAAGCCCTGCTGTAGTTATAATTTGATCCAAAGACTCTATACCTTTGTCTCTCCAGTCATCCACATTTATATTTGGGATATAATATTCTACTGATTTGAGTTTGGAAAAGACCGGAACTCCTTTATGTAGATTTAAAGATTTCTTAATAGATTCCCAAATCGGAAGTAATTGGCCTAGTATCAAATCTTGTTTTCTTATTTTTCCAATATATTCTATGGCTAAGGGGTACCAAATGATAGCCGCTAGTTCTTTACCACCGGTAACTTCTGATTCTATGTCATACCA